>BGPR01002556.1:0-171950 GCA_013235015.1 Araneus ventricosus | reverse complement strand
TGCTAATTAAAATGCTTCCATGCTAATTAAAATGGATCATAAAACCTTTTTCTTCCAGGTTTTTTAAATAGTTATTTTATTTATACACAGTTTTTTGCATGTCTAAATAACTGAATTACAATTTTCCAATATAGAATTATTTTATTTTTTCCAAACTTTTTCAGAAATTATTTCAATAATATGAAGGAGGCCTCAATCAACAACAAATATTCATAAATGATTCATTTGCTCATAATTCTACCAATATATGCCGAAACAATATAGAAGAAAACTTTCAGAGTTATAACTAATCATATGATGCTCATAGAATATTTTGAAACGTAGATAACATCATGAGACTTCATTTTGAGAAAATACTTGAAATATACTTATTATTTGTTTATAAGCCCTCCACATCACCAATTGGTTATATGAAATGTTTATGTTGAGAAAATGTATAAATTTATCAAAAAAAAGTTTCCAGATGTTTACTGGTAACCTTTTTGTTAAGCAATATTAAAATTAAAAAATAACAATTTTAGTCGATTTTCAGCGTTTATATATGTTTTTTAGCATTAAAGATGGTCGGCACAAAGTAAATACATTGCTAAGAAATATATTTATTTTAAATCACTGATATGAAAAACGTAAATAAATCATAAATGTTAAAAAGTGGAGATACATGCACAAAAATGAGTGCATGCACAAAAATGGATACATGCACAAAAAAGTATGAGCAATTTCTGTTTAAACTTACTGAGATACATTTTAAACCTTCACGACAGTAAGGCTTTTTTGCCGTTCTATATAAACAATATTTTTTTAAAAGCATCAAAAATTTCGTCTTTTTAAAATGAGAAATGTTAAAAGAATAAAGCAAATTGTAGCATCTCACTTAACAATCAACACATGCTTTGAGTTTATACTCTGTTTCTTGGAGATATTTCCTCAATTAAATGAAGCTTTTTCTACATTAAATCTCATTTTCATTAATGAATTTATTAAATGAACGTCATTCTTGATTGTCCCAAATAAAATAGCAGTGTCATAATCAGGAAAAGCTATCTTATCCAGTGAAAGCTCATATTAATATATTTCAGTTAAGGTTGTCACCTCGACTGTAGAATGAAATTAAGGGCGTTAGAAAAAAATGTCGTTTGCAGAAATTAATTGTCTACTACTCTTTAGTTCTGCAAAATTATGGGAGTGACTGAAGTTGTAACTAAAGCTGAATTAAAATAATAAATTTTACCAATCGGTATCATTTTTCAGGAAGAAAAAAGAAAAAATAGCACTCATCTTTACTTTCTGTAGAGTTTCGAAGAAAATGTATATATAACTAAAAATAAGTTTTAAAAAACGCAATCTGTTTATACTAAAAAATGGACACCTAATGTTTTTATAAAAAATATGTGAGCCAAAACAAAAAGGAAATTACGTGAGTGAATTGGAATTTTAATCATAGTATTAGATTTTCTGACGAAAAAATACCTGGAAGTGATATACATATTTAAAAATATATATTTAATCAAATTATTTTGTCACTTTCACAATAGACCCCATTTGATACAATACACACACACACACGCATACACACACAAACACACACTTATATATTTCCTCTTTTATTTCTATCATTGATACACTTTTTATAGGCACTTTCTGGGACAGCCTTCACAGTTCTTTCAGGGAATTTTGCTTTGTGGTTCAACTTGAAACATCTTCCACGAAGTGATAATTTAATTTTAAACTCAGAAACGCATATTTCGTCACCAATTTTTGCTTCTCATGTACGTGTATAGGATCGAAAATGGAACGTTCAAGCTGTCTTAAGCAACCTCTTCGTATTGCTTTTTCATTTGAAAAAATTTAAGTTCTTTCGGAACAAGCCATATCTTATGCCAAAATATCAATTAAAATCGTACGGATATTATCGTGTGATATGTCTAGATCCTGAAAAAATCAGTCTCAAACTTTTATCTTTTTCAAAACTCTATCCAACTTCTATGAGGATATTTTATCACAATATCTTTTATTTTGTTGATGTTTTCGTCCTCGGAGGGCGACTGGAATGAGGCATTTCTTCAACCATTTCTTCACCATCTTTAAATAATTTGTACCAGTCGTATGTTTGTGTTTTAGATAGAATTGGTTCACTGCATGGTTTTCGCAACATTTTTAATAATTTAACATAGGAAATTCTGTTGGTAACACACGATTTTAGACAAACTTTTAGGTTGATATTTCTATTCGTTGCAAACAAATTCGGAACTTGGTTGATGTCGTCTAACAAAACCAACAGCTGTCCAGACTTAATGAAAAATTCCTGCCAACCTATAGAAAGTTATTCTTTTCCATCCTATTCTTTTTTTTTAAATATATTTTACGCAGGCCTTTTAAATGAATAATTCCTATACTTTTTTGAACGAATATTTTAACTTTTAATGAATGCTTAGGAATTTTCTTTCTTATGATATTCATTGCTTAATGTTCTTATTTGAACAATAGCCACTGTATCTTAATTTCCTAACTTCATATTGAATTAACTATCCTTTATCGTCCTTTAAAATACTGCACTGATTTCAAAATTGAATCGAATGAATACATCAAAATCATTCGATAACCGTAACTCCGCACATTATCTAACTTCATATTAACTTATAAGGCCCTTGGAAATATATTTACCGCCAAATTCATCAATTTGAAAATATTTATTCAGATTAGAGGTGCTATTTCTTAGTAACTTCAGAAACCACAAAAATATAAGTAAAGCTCTCACCGGGTAATGTGGTTTTCACAAACAAATTACTATTAATTGTTTATTATTATTATTATTATTAGACAGAAATATGTCATCATCTGACAATGAAAAGAAGGTTATCGTAAGTTCTCGTTAAATTTTTCAATAAATCTAAAGCCTGATGTCTCAATGTTTATCAATTACTCAATGTGTATTACATTAAACCATAACGAAATGTTTACGTTGGTTCATTAATTATCAATTAATCAAATTAACAGATCAAATTATTTTTATGTTAAAACGATTCTTTTCTTAGATCAATTTCAAACCCAAAATATTTTATTATACCATTAACCCTTCAAAACACCGTTATTTTCTAGTAATGGTGTAATAAAATAACTTTGGGATTGATGTTAATTTAAGGAAAGGAATTCATTTAACATATCGGACGACATAAATTTATGTTAATTGGCTTAATTAATCAATGATTAATTATGAAGTCAAGACACTTCGTTTAGGTTTGAGATAATAAACTGGAACATGGAGATAATAAACTGGAAGCTGCTGATTTTGACAGTAGTTCCTTAAAAGAATGGAAAGGTGTAGTGTTGTGGGATATTCTCGGAAGATATGAATCTGCCAACGTCTTCAACGTTGACGAATGCGGACTTTTTTATCAGATCTTGCCAAACAGAACTCTTTGTTTCAAAGGTGAAAAATATGTAGGGGGGAAGAAAAGCAAGGAACGCTTAACTGTGTTGTTAGCTGCAAATATGGATGGATCGGAGAAAATAATTCCTTTGGTGATTGGAAAATTTCTTAAGCTTTGATGTATAAAAAATTGTAAATCACTCTCTTCTACGATGCTAATTCCAAAGCATGGATGACGGCGGACATCTGGGAGAAAACGCTTAGGAGATGGGATCTAAATTTTTCAAAACAGAAAAGGAAAGTTGCATTAATTGCAAACAACTGTACTGCTCACTGCACTGTTGATGGTTTGAAATCAATTCAACTCGTTTTCTTGCCTCCAAACAGCACGTGTGTATTGCAGCCTTTAGATCAAGGCATAATCCAAAACTTCAAGGCTGCCTATAGAAAGCTTCTTCTGCAAGACATGATCTCTGCTATTGACCGAAAAGAACTATTTCAAGTGTCTGCGTTAAATGCAATCTTTGATATCGACCAAAGTTGGAATATGGTGTCACAGCAAACTATTACAAATTGCTTCCGACGTGCTGGATTTCACAGTTCTCCAGAATCTGAAGAATTATTGGAAGACGACGATGAAGATCTCCCCTTAACTGAATTAGCAGAAAAACTTCGAAATCGCGGTTATGCAATTCCAGACGAAAATCTGTATGCAAAGATTGATGAAGATCTCGCTACTAACAATGAAGCTTCAATACAAGATATTGTTTCTAATGTGTTAAATTTGAATGCCGAAGGAAGCGATGATGAGGATGACAGTCAATGTGAAAAGAAATCAGTGTCAACATCAGATGTGCTTAAAGCCATAGATGACCTCAGGTGTTTTTTTACTAATTCCGAAGCAGCAGATGTTTGGCGGCAGGAGGATAGAACTGAGGACCTTTGGGTTACGAGCCGAAGATCCTAACCACTAGACAAAAGGAATTCCCAATGTCCGGAGGCGGATATTGGCTAATATACATCACAGTAAGATGGCGTAGCGCGGTGCGCCACAGGAGCAACCCCCCAGCTTGTTTGATATTATCTGAATATCAAGGAAGCGATGTGCTGCGTGCATATGCGCAGATTGCTGCCCAGACTGGTGGTGCGCAGGCACGTACAGACTTTGTGCTATGAAATGCGTCACAGGCTTTGTGCTATGAAATATGTCATAGACTTTGTGCTGTGAAATGTGTCACAGGCTTTGAAGTGGGAGACCTGCGTTGCTGTAGGAGTTGTCGTGCTGCCATCTGGTGAATGTAGCAGAAGATGGAATTGACCTGATATTTGGTGCTGCCATCTCATTAGTGGGACTGAAAGTTGTTGTTGCGTGTTCTTTGTCCGCGAGTCACCACTTTGGCGGCGGAAGAATAGAACTGAGGACCTTTGGATTACGAGCCGAAGATCCTAACCACTAGACAAAAGGAATTCCCAATGTCCGGAGGTGGATATTGGCTAATATACATCACAGTAAGATGGCGTAGCATGGTGCGCCACAGATGGACATTTAAAAGCTATTAGGGACTTAGAAAAAGTTGTGTTAACAACCAAGAAAAGGAGCCAATCTTGTATATCTGAATATTTTAAATAAGTGCGCTGAATATGGATGCACGCACGCATGCGTGCTGTACTTAGATTGGTAAGGTAAGCTAATAAATTTCACTAAAAAATATTGCATATTTCTTACTGTAGTTTTTACTTCGCGAATTAATTTTTAAAAAGTTCTTAAAAGTTTAATTATTTGTTTATGAGCACTATATTCTGATAGGTGAATATAACCCTGCCACAATTAAATAGTGTAGTATTGTTCCGCATATATAGTCACACCGCTTATATGGTCTGATTTTTCTGGACCGCTGAGCGGACCATATAACCGATACTGACTGTATAGGGTTTTAAGTGTAATTAATCTGCTCCGTTCCCATAAAAGCCCATTAGCGCAAGTTTACAAATGTACTCCAATACATATTTGTTTCACTCCCTGAAGAACAATGGTCTTTATCTGACTAATTGATTGGCAACGTAAGAAATAAATAAAATATTAAATAAAATGTAATAAGCAGGAAATAGCGAAAATATGAAAGCAAAGTGATTGAAAAATAAAGCCGAAGAAAGAAATTTATGAGAGTAGGAAAACGAACACAAACACAAAATTAGATGGAGAAAGGGAATAAATAAATGCCAATACCTGAATTTCCTAATGATTTAGGGGGGGGGGAATGTTCAGCTCTGCTGCTCCAAAATTTACACAACATCATGCCCACTAATTGATTTTCCGAACAATTCTGAGTTGAAGTGAGAAACAGCCCCAACTGCTATTCCGACTTCAGTCTAGATTTCGCGGGACGACAATAGGGTTTAAAAATAAAATTGAGGTCGCAGGATAAACTAAAAATAAATTTTATCTTTAATCCCATATGATCATTGACATATGATTAAGGAAATGTTCAAACATGTTATAAAAGAAGAATAAAGATGTGCAGCAACTGTAGGAGCGGGATAACTCTGAAGACCCGATGGACGAGCCGCCACCAGGTTTACGCACGATCGTCAGGAACAAATTAAAATGATGAACTGATGTTCTAAAGAAACAGTTAAAAGGCTTTACGAGCTATTTAGAGCATCGGTTTTATACATTCTAAACTGAAGAAAAAACGCCTGAAGATCGAACAATATTTTACCTTTTCTATATATGTATGTATGTTTTTGCATACAATTCATTCTTGCTTGCATACATTCATGGGCATCAAAGACCAAAATTTCTGTGTTAATATCAGATAATACAATACCTTTCAAAAACACATGTATCCTAATCTCGTGTATGGTCAGTAAACGGAATATGAATAAGTATTTGAATCAGATTAAGGTATTTAATTTTATAGTCTGGATTTCTTTTTAAAATTTGTAATATTTGGTTTCTAATCTCATTAGCGAAACACCAAATCCCATTTCTAATTTTATTTCTCTATTCTTTGCCCTCTGTTCTTTGCTTTCATTTATAGTGCATAAAAACATCAATTATTTATGAAAGTTTTCGATGTATTGATGAACTGATCTCATCATTTGCCTTTTCGTTATTATTATTGTACTTAATAGAAATGCTTATGAGGCAAACAGATTCGCCAAAATATTTTTAATATAATATTAATTTCTGTGCTTCTCATTGAATCGGTGGGAAGAAGCGAAGTACAAGTCCGAATTTCGCCTTAATTTACAATAAGAAAAGGTTTCATAAATGTAGATGTAAACATTGAGTTGTAAGACCAGAACTGTATTGACCTTCCTTCATTGGTCCGAAGCAGGTTTTGAATTTGAATGAACACAGAAGGACAGTACCAGCCCGTTCTTCACACTTGATTATCTCGAATTGAGTATTTTATTTCTTATTCTTTTTTAATGCGAATTATTTACACATATCTTTTCTTTTATCAGTATTAACAAAGCGAAAATGAAATATCTGTTTTATCAGTATTAACAAAATCAGCTTTATATATGCCAGCTTTTATCGCATTAATAAAATTAGAATTAAATATTTACCTTTATCAGTATTTACAAAATTACTATTGCAATTGAGTTTACCAAAATTATTCAAACGTTTCAATGGTGCCAAACTGGCCATTGACTCGACAAAACGTTGATATCAATAAAGTGGCTTCCTTGTCGAAACAAACTTAAGAAATGATAAGCATTAAAACGCTTATCATTTATAAACATTGTTTCCTACAGCTTCAAGAAACATTTATGACAAATTCGAAAGAAATCGACCAACACGTTTGGTCGTAATCGCGTAACAAACAAATTTAAATACAGACAAAATGCTGGATGATTTAGTTAAAACAGACCTCTTTCGCTCGGTCAGAAATGACTTGCGCCAAATTTTATATTTATGTGAAAGAAGAAGATGATATAATTAAGGAAGGAAAATCAAATTTAAAATATGAATGGGCTAAAAAGGATTAGCCTTGCATCTGTTTTATTATTCAATATGTTAATTTTATTAGATTGCTTACATTTTATTTAATTTTATCAGAGTAAAATAAACCATTACCTACCCACTTTTTTCCTGTTTTATTTATTTAGCACTCAAACACCCCGTATCATTGCTTGGAAATGATGGCAACCGTAAAGATGAAGAAATATCGGAGTTTCATATTATCTAACGTCTCAAAATCACGTGCTCGTACATAAACAGTCATTCGACCAGTATGGATTTTTTTTTAAATGTAGAGAATTCCCGTTAAAGTTGCAGTCGTCGGAATATGAAAGCTTCGTTAGAAATAGAAAATTATCGTTTGGCAACAGATTTCAATCGATGCAGTGTCGCCCGTTATTTCCAATATATTTAACTATAATCTTCCTTTTCCTGTTGTGAATAGCATATAGGATTGGTATTCAAAATAGCAGATATAACTGATGGCGAACGCATTAACAGCATACAATATGAGATGGAAAATTGAAAATATCAGTCACTGTTGGTGGTTAAAGAAGGGAGAACGATTACAGAGTCCGGCTTTCGTTGTAGATGCACTGGAAGCCACAAAATTGTCATTGGGGCTGTATCCCGTAGGACACACAGATGAAAATTACGTCGGTTTTTTTCTTAATAGAGAAGGAGACTGCAATGGACCGGAAGTCATTGAAATATGTTACCAATTCGCATTCCTGGGTAAAGATGGTTCAATCGCGAAAGAAATGACTGCAGCTAAAAACAAATTCATGAAAAATGAAGGTTGGGGATTATCAAACTTCGAGCGACGAGAAAGAGTTTTCATTACTGAAAGAGAAGAATTTCTTCCTGAGGATACTCTGACTGTGCAATGCACTATATGGACTACAGGTGAGAAACCAGATAAGTCAACTCATTTATTTGCCACTGCGGTCAAAGTAAAACGAAGATCTTTCGTGTGGAAAATAGACAAGGCCAACACTCTTAAATCTTGCATAAGAAATAAATTCAAAGATAATTTAATTGATTTTGATCTCGTTTTAAACGAAGCTTTTGATAGACTGGACATAAATATGACTTCATTCGATGAAGCCATAAAATATATTTCGTGTAATACTTCAATTATAGATTCTGAAGGAAGAAAGAAGAGTTTCGGAAGTAAAAAATATTTCTCCCCTCATTTGAAGGAAGGAGTATTGTCATTTATGCTGCCTTTTCCTGAAATGTTGATGGAAGACAAAAGTCGATATTTTCCAAATGACCTTCTATCTCTAGATTTTGAATTTGTTTTAGCGACTGTTGAACATCTCGGCTGTAGACTAAAGTACCCTAAGTTAGAGAACGGAGTTGCCGGAGAGAAATCTCAAAACACGGCAGTTCTGATTGCGGACTTCAAATTGCTGTATAACGATGGCATTTTCAGCGACATGGAGCTTCGTACTTCGACGAAGACTTTTCCAGCTCATAAGGCTATTTTAAGTGCCAGATCCCCTGTGTTCAGAAACATGTTCAGCCATGAAATGAAGGAGAAGAACTGCAGATACGTGGACATAACTGATTTCGAGGATGAAACCGTACACCGAATGCTCCAGTACATATACACTGATTCCATGGAGAATCTGCAGTTTGAGAACGCATCCAAGTTATATGCGGCTGCAGATAAATATCAGATCCTGTCCCTGAAAAACATGTGTTCTTCTTTCTTGAAAGAGATCTTGTGCCCAACAAATGCCTGCGATGCTTTAGTTCTGGCTGTTCTACACAACGATGACGACCTGAAAAGTTCTGTGCAGGATTATGTCCTTCGACAGCGTAAACAAGTCTTTTGCTCGCAGGAATGGAAAGATTTCATGAGCACTCATCCGAAATTAGCTTTAGACCTAATGTATAGAAAGATTACCAACAATAAGATGTGCCTTCCAAGAAAGCGTAAGTCAGAGTAGCGTTTTGCCCTTATTAAAAATGTAGGATTGAATGTTTATATATTATGTTACTAAATGTGAAGCAAGAAGTTTTGTTTATCAACTAACCTGTCTTTTAAGCATCTCTTATGCCTTTAGGAGTACCACTATTAGAAAAATTTAACTTTAAAGCAAAATTGTGTTTTTGTTTTAAAGACTGTTGAGAGTATTAAAGCTAATCATGTAATTATCATTAAAATAGTGAAATAAAATGTTTATTCGTGTGGCTCTTCTAAAATGTATATTTTCTGTGTTTATACTTCACTTTTTAATATTCCTAAAGAAAAAAAGTATTCATTTAGCTGGAATCAACATTTTTTTTTAAAGCCAATTGAATGATTTTCTTTTCTGTTGGCTGTTTAGTGCAAAATTTCAAATAATTGTTTTTTATAATACTTTATATATTTTCAAAAAAATTTGATTTTAATATATATACCATATATTAGTTAATGTTTCGTAATTTTATACCATTTTAAAGTATAAGAATATAGCTAATGCCATCATTATACTATTGATTTTTTATTTCAGAACTTATTAATTTCAATGATAGTGAACTTTTTCTAAAGATGAACCTTGAAATCTTACATTTTACAATCAAAAGAAATTGACACTTAATGTAGTTTATCTTATATCTGTATAAAACTTGTTTATTATAATCAAAAGGCAATAAAATGTGCCTACTATTTTTTTTTCAAACTCTGACTTTTACTAAGTCTCTGTGACAGAAAAATTCCCACAAAAAATAACCGACGCAATTCATTTCAAGTAGTAAACCCTCTGCCTTTTCAGGGTGCTCATTAACTATGCCATTCTTGCTTTGTTGACAGAAGACCAGATTTTCCTTACCTAGACACCTTGTACCCAATGTCCATACCACCTAAAAGATGGAAAGGTACTTTTCCGTTGGCCGGGCGCAAATGTCGCCAATTGTGAACCAAACGCGAGCCAAGTCGCCAAGCGAAGCGAATGACAACAGAGAATGGTTGTAAGAAATTTGGCGGAATTCTACATTATTTGGCGACATTTGCGCCAGGCTAACAGAAAAGTATCGATGGAAATCTTATCTCTCTATATATAAAAGATAAAATACTAGGCGGAAAATCAAGAGCTTAATTTCTGATTTTCTTCTTCCCAATCTCCTCCTGTTGGTAATCACTTTATAGGCATTGCGTGCTTTCCTATTCGTTCTGGTGTGAAACAACTTTTCTCGCAAAAAAATGGGTTTAAAATGTGCAGTACACAATATTTCTTACAATACGCAGAGGAGAGAAAAGATTCAAACGAGCCATAGAATGGTCAGATGTTAAAATAGACTAATGCAGAAAAGGGCAAATCATGTTACTCCATGAATTGATGTGAATATATATCATAATTAAATCCACACCTATGTTCTGACTATTGTGAAAATTGTGTATTGTCTTACAAATAATATTTTTAATGCCAAAAGATAGACATAAGAGGGCACATGCGCCGCGCGGGATCGGCAGGTCCGTCGATTTCTAAACTTTTTTCTTTCTCGCATACAAAGTATACAAAGAGAAAGTATTGTAATCGTCAAAAAATTCGAACTCGAGATTTTGATGAATCGCCACGTTTTAGACCTCCCTGAGTCCGAAAAACACAATTTTGGAGTTGTCTGTGTGTCTGTAAACACGATAACTCGAAAACTATTAGAGCTACGGAGATGAAATTTGGTATGTGGTCGTTAAACATGATTTGTAGGTTTCTATCAAATTTTGGACAAAATCCGTCAGCGGGAAGTCTGTTGTCTGTATGTCCGCGGTCCTGCGAACGCTATAACTCAAAAACTTGAATAGCTAGATGGATAAAATTTCATACACAGTTTTACCGTCATAAATGTAGGTCCGCATAACATTTTGGGCCAAATCTGTCAACGGGTTGACTGTCTGTCGGTCTGTGTAATCGCATACTTGTATCTCATAAGCCCTTCGGCTTAGATAAATAAAACTTGATATCGCGGATGCTAACATTAATTATATATCTGTGCCCAATTTTCATCTCAATCGGTTGAAAAACAGGTGTTCAAATTATATGTTTAGTTCAAAATGCACATTACGACTGTGTGTTGGCGAGCGTTTCGCTTATTTTACTATCGATTATTTATTAGAGGTGTAGTGAAATGTCGTGCGATATCTAGAGTAAGATTAAAACGTTAAATAAAGTTGTGGTACCTCAGCGTGCGTAAAAATTGCGAACATACGCAATTTTTTTGCAAAATATTAAGTTTTTTGGAATTCATAAATTTTATATGTTTCATTGTAAATCACTATTCATAATTTTTTTTTCAAAATAACCAGGCTTTGGGTAAATATCCCAAAATATTTACCTACCAACTGGGTATTTACCCACCCCACATTACTAGTCGTACGCGAGAAAGTTTCGGGGAGGTCACTCCGCTGGTTTCCTCTTGTACCCCACATAAGGAAAATGGGATTTCTGTTTCTAACGTAATTAACAATGTAAATAAAAAATGTTAGGTGGCAGTACAAAGATATAAAAGAATATATATTTTATATTAATATCTCTTTCCTGTTAACCAGTGTACTTCAGGCATTTAAGAGAACCACTCATGATTAGTTTCGAATTACAATTGCATTGAAAAGAGCAACTCCTCATGTTACTTTGCAGGTTAATGAAGCTTAATGTGTGCACCATTAGTAATCCTCCCACATGGCCAGTGGAAGAATTTGATGTCCAACATATAATCTTTATCATTTTGAAACAAACTTCCCTTTGAAACTTATCCCACTGTGGGAAGGAATTTGGGTGCGGGAGGTGCGTTACTAATCGTGTTTTGCTCTTTTAGAATAAGTTATTAATTTAGGATACCTTGGAACCAAACACCCTACATACATATTTAATTATAAAAGATTTATCGACTGCATACTTTGTCCCAGAACTCGAAACAAATATTTCTAATATATCTATTGTCATAATAGAAGGAATAAAAGCTTCAAAAATTCGAACAGGAGGTATTGAAATGAAGAAATCTTTGAAATAGGAAATTTCTGTATGAGAAATTCTATTTTATAAAGTAATGCTAAGTTTGCTGCTGCTATTCTCTCAAGTGTGCCCTTCCGATAAGCTAGCATTTAATAATTTATAACTTTAAAAGAATGTGGATCCGGGCGGCATATTTACAAACCCTACCCTGATACACCAAAGGCAGGAAATTAGCCAATATCATTGGCTGTGATGACCGGTGACGTCGCTCTTAGCTCTCGCACGTAGCATACGGAAATCATAACAAAACAAGAGTTGCCGTCCTTTTTAAAGTGATATATTTACTGAATGACTTCGGTTATTATCCTCAGCAATTTCTTATAATATTTCTTTGCTTCCCATTTTTCGTTTGCTGTCTAATAAATTTCATATAATAATTTTTTAATGTTGTTTCGGATTAACGTACTCGGCACTGTTTTCCTACAGCTGAGCACAGAAAATATTCCTGCGTGGGATGTAACATTTCTAACAAAGAAAAATATTCTTAAAAATATTCGTGAAAAAAATGTTATTCGTCGGCAAAAAGAATAATCACTAGACTAAATAAAATAGCGAAATAGGTTGGTATCGTAGTTTCATTGGTATCGTAAGTCCAAGCTACAGAAACTAAACAGATTCAAAGGAGTTACAACTTACGGCAAAGCGAGCGCGAGCCAATGATATTGGCTGATTTCCTGCCTTTGGTGTATCAGGGTAGGGTTTGTAAATATGCATCCGGGCGGCATTAATGCATATGAAGATGCACCACTTGGATTATTATACCGGTAGGATACTGGATATTTTATAAAACTTCATATTGGCGTGTTAGGAGATGTGTGTGTAAAGGCATATACTGTCATTTTTAAATTGTGTGATAAACGCTGTCATTACTTTGGTAAGGCCATATTTTCATTCCTTGTTTGTAAATGAGTTAGTAAGTTTTCTGTACAAAACATTTAACAAACGGTTTTTGCAAACAATTTGCATAATACAATGTATGTAGTATAGTAAGATAAATTCAGTTCTACTGGTTCCAAAACAAGAGAAAAAATAATTCCTGTTTTCTAAATTTTTTTAAAATCGAGGAAGGAAATAAAAGATTATATTAATATATTTAGTTAATATTTTAACTGGTTGAGGTTCAGAGTCATTTTGGGAATGAAATGGAGCGTGTCACCTGCGAATGTGAAATGGTTGAAAGAGAGCGCCATATTAGCGGCTGGACTTTATATAACTTACAAACAGGGAATACCTGGAATCAGGAATGCATGATAGCTTTCTTATCACTGAATGCAAATCGTCCATAGAGTATCAGTATATGATGTGATTAACTGCGGGTACTCCAACCAACACATTCTGTTCAAAACGTTAAAATTTTTAAATATTATGGTGATGAGGTTTACAAATGATTTTTCATAGTCTAATTTAATCTAATAAAATGACTACTTTAAAAATATATTTTCCATGGTAATTTAAAATACTTTTATCGTCATATCCTGCTTGTAATTGCTGAATTTTATTGTTTGAGTCGAGAGTACTAAACGGTTAGCGATTCCAAAATATGTTAACTAAGATTTTTATTCACGTTAAACTAAATAAATCCGCAGTGTTTTAGTTCTGGAGCTTTTAGAACTTTTTCATATTAACTATCGAAACCTATGCAGAGCATCTACGCACCTTATACGCACATCATGCATTTCCCGCCAAATTGGCGCATTCTGTCTCCGTAGTTGATGAGAGGGGTTAAGGTTCATTAGTGCCGCAGCTACCGTTGATCTGACATATATGGTTTGATGAAAATGGAAATTATACCTGTTAGTTAATGCATGTACCAAATGAAGAGAATTTATTAAAGAATAATATTACGACTTTAAAATTTTATTAAAATTTGGTGCACAGTTTTATCATCATGAATGTAGGTCCATATAAAAGTTTGGGCCAAATCCGTCAACGAGTTGACTGTCTGTCGGTCTCTATAATCGCATACTTGTATCTCATAAGCCATTTGGCTTAGATAAATAAAACTTGATATCGCGGATGGTAACATTAATTATAGAGCTGTGCCCAATTTTAAGCTCAATCGGTTAAAAAACAGGTGTTCTAATTAGTTAATATTCAGTTCAAAATGCACATTACGACTGTGTGTTGGCGAGCGTTTCGCTTATTTTACTCAAGTGCGTATGGTTGGCGTTTGATCTTGGCGGAAATTGTAGCGAGTTGCAAACACGCACTTTGGAAATTATGGCAAGCCCCAAAACGAAACTTTGTTCTGACATTCTCCAGATGGACTCCTGTGATTAACCAGAGGTGTAGCTGTGCGATACCTAGAGTAATATTTCGTACTCAAAAACGTTAAATAAAGTTGTTGTACCTCAGCGCGCGTAAAATTTGCGAACATACGCAATTTTTTTGCAAAATATTAAGTTTCTGGGAAGTCATAAATTTTATATGTTTCATTGTAAATCACCATTCATAATTTTTTTTCAAAATAACCAGGCCATGGGTAAATACTCCAAAAATATTTACCTACCAACTGGGTGTTTACCCACCCCACATTACTGTTCGTATGCGAGAAAGTTTCGGGGAGGTCACTCCTGGTTTAAAGTTATAACCGCCAAGTTAAACCGGAGCGGGAAAAAACCTGAATAACCGAAAACCAGTTATTTTCGCAATAACCGCAATCCCTACCATAATGTAGGATAATTGAAATTGCTGGATATGGTCTTGTGCACGACGATGATATCTGCGCCCATTCTTCTTGTGGAGAAGACGATTAACGGTGATTTGTAGTGGGAGCTTCTTGAGTTGTAAGTTATTCCACAGTTGGCGCATTTACAGCCATATATTTTATTTCAGCAGGACATTGTTCCTCCTCCTTGGACACGTTCTGTACGTTAAATTATTGGATAGAATGCTCTCCGAACGATTGATTGATCGTGGAGGAGAACATTCTATCCAATAATTTAACGTACAGGACGTGTCCAAGGAGGAGGAGGGAGCAGTCTCCTGCTAAAATAAAATACATTTACAGCCATATATTTTATTTCATCAGGAGACTGCTCCTCCTACTTGGACACGTCCTGTATGTTAAATTATTGGATAGAATGTTCTCCGAACGATTGATTGATCGTGGAGGAGAAATCCCTTAGGTACTGTCATCGACCGACATAACTCCACTGGATTTCATCTTCTGGTGTTATGTGAAAGGCATTGTTTATAAAAGACCTGCTTCTTATGTTTCCGTTTTAAAGGAATTGACACAATTAGCAATCCTCGGTGTTACATCGCAAATAAAAAAGACACTTGGGAGGTAGAACTGCATTGAAGATACTGCAAAAAACTGTTAGATTTCTTAGTTATTTTGACAAAACTGCATTTTATTTCATCTTTTCATAATTTTGTAATTAATGATTAAAATAATGAAGATCTTTCTCGGACAGATTTTTCTTTGTATATGCTCATAAGGTTATTACAGTTTTTTTTTTGAATGATAAGAAAACAAATATCAGAAAAACGTCACGAATACTCTCTTTCGTTAGTTTCTTTTGTCTGCTGTAAATAATAAATGATAAATATAAGCTAAAGAATTCGAGTTATCTCCGATGCTATGTCTTTATTTAGAAATTATCGCATGAAAGCTTGCAAATTGCAATAAATTATATTTATTGCATTAAATGCATTTAACACACACCTATTTAAAAATTACTTTTTTTAACCAAAAAAAAGCTTATAACTGTTTTAAAGCCGTTTTCTTCTTTTCTCTGAGGAAATAAAAGTTTCGTTCGTTCGTCTTAAGAGATTATTACTTTCAAGAGCGAATATTTTTCAAGCTACCACTAATTGCCAGATCATCTCGCAGTTCGAGAAAGTGTATATGAAGAAAAAAATTCCAAATAAATCTGCTATTTTTAAATTTATATCTGTATATTTAAACGTATTTCATATCTAAGATGAAATTATAAATTAAAAATTCGTTAGAAAGTGAATTTAAGAAATAATTTTTTAGAAATATGATTTATCTGAAGCTCAAAATAAAAAAAAAATGAGGCCTAATACTAATCGAAATGTGATAGATTGCTCCCATTCTATTTAAAACAATAATCAATTTGATACCAAAATGATGGAATTAATTATTTGGAAATAAATTTTTCTCCCTAATCGCGGAATAAATAGCCTTTTGAGACGATTTTTATATCATTTGCGTCATAGATAGCATGTAACTAATCACAACCATCAGTGGCTGTCTCCTGAAGGGACCTCCCCTCCCTTCTGGAGGCTTCGGCGCTATTATGTGCTCTTCAAAGGGGATTAACGTTTGAAATGTTGTAGCCATTTTTGCATCACTTTTTATCGTCTTCTGTTTAATGTATATTTTCCCCCCGAATATGCGAATTTTATCATTCTTTTAGTACTAGAAAATCACCCGTCATAGTATGACGGGTGCAAATTGACTCTTCATTCAAAAGATTTCCCGTCAAATTTGACGTGTTTAAATAGATATATATGAGAGAGAAATGTTTAACATTGATTGAAAACAAATGAAATAAACATATGTTTTATGACAGGAAATATTTTTTTTATTTACATATTTCTTTATTCAAAAAAACTCTTGGTAAACAACATTCCGTGTGTAGAATTTTTCGTTGTTTAAAAATTTTCCTTGTACTTCAGATGCCTAAACAAAACAAGGAACTTCTCTGCTTGTCAAACCTTGCCAAAAAATATTATCTAATTATATCATCACGAATGTAATAAATAAGCAGATGCATCGTGGTGTCCAAACTATATCACGCTCATGATATACCACTGACGTAATTTACTACTTTCTATTAAGAAACGGAAATGAATTTGAAATATATGATTAATATAATTTGAAATTTCTCGGGAACTATTGATGACAGCGAGATAAATTTTATATTAATCGATAGAAAATTTTATTTCACTATTTTAGAGCTATTAAATTTGAAATTAGAGCGGCAATTAGACTTTTAAATTTAAAATTACTTAAATTTAGGTTCTCTGACAATAAAATAGTGCTGTTTAACGTCTTGCAGTAATATGGCGCGAGATTTATTGTTAGTGACGTCAGAGCGTTACCGAGAAATCTGGGCTATTATATTAGGAATATTTATTTTCTCTAACGGGCATAGATTATAGAAAAGGTACTCCAATATGGCAGCCAAAACCGATGGCATAATAGACGGGTGCACGTTCCAATGTAAAATTGAAAATATAAGTCACTGTTGGCGGTTGAGAAAGGAGATCGGAAAAGCGAGTCCTGATTTCACTGCAGATGCGTTGGAAAATACGAGATGGCCGTTGAAGCAAAAAGAATTTCCTTTCTTAGATCAATTTCAAACCCCAAAACTTTTATTATACCATTACTAATAAAAATGGTCCATTAACCCTTTAAAGCGCCATTAATTTCTAGTAAGTTTAATAAATTGATGTCAATTTAAGCAAAGAAATTCATTTACCTTATCGGACGATATTAATTTATATTAATTAGTTTCGTTAATTAATAATTAATTATGAAGTCTAGACACTTCGTTTAGGTTTGAGATAATAAACTGAACATCTAGGTGATTGTTTCATCGAAACATTTGGCGAGAATTCAAGCTAACCTTAAAAATTTCATTTAAAAATTCATGATTTTGGTGGTAAGTATTCTTCACACGGCCTTAGTTTAGTTTAGTTTCTCAGTCTACTCCAAATCTTATTCTTTTCTACTCCAATAAAATAGACATCGCTCACGACAGATCTCTTGAATGCTAACTTAATTGATATCAACATAATTTATTGTTCATTAAAAGAAACAGAATAGTTCCGTTTCTCGAGATATTTTTTTGTCAAAGACTTAATCATTTCCATTGATTATGTGTGCGAAGTTTAAAAGAAGAGTCATTAGGTGCTAGGAGCGTATTAACCCAATTTGGATTAACTCCAATGCGGAAGTGAGGTTGCATTTCCGCCGAAGTGGTTTGTCAACTTCGAAACGGGGAGTATTGTAGAAGATATTTATTAAAAATTGCTTTTTCACTATAAGGTTTAAAATGTAATTAATCCGCTCCTTTCCCAGAAACGCCTATTAGCGCAAGTTTAAAAATGTACACCAATACATATTTATTTCACTCCCTGAAGAACAATGGTCTGTATCTGACTATTTGATTGGCAACGTAAGAAATTAAGAGAACATTAAATAAAACGTAATAAGCAGGAAATAGCGCAAATATGAAAGCAAAGTGATTGAAAAATACAGCCGGAGAAAGAAATTTATGAGAGGAGAAAGACACACAGAAACACAAAACGAGATGGAGAAAGGGACTGAATAAAAGCCAATACCTTAATTTTCCTATGATTTAGGGGGAGGCTGTTTAGCTCTGCTGCTAAAGAATTTACACAACATCATGCGCACTAATCGATTTTTAGAACAATTCTGACTTAAAGTGAGGTTACAGCCCTAACTGCTATGCCGACTTGAGTCGAGATTTCGTATGATGACAACAGGTTTTTCGCGATAAAATTGAGGTAACAGGATGCAATTAAAAATGAATTTTATCTTTAATTCCATATGATCATAGAAATATGATTAAAAATGTTCAAAAATGTTATAAAAAAAGAATAAAGATGTGCAGTAACTGTAGGAGAGGGATAACTCTGCATCCCCGATGGACGAGCCGCCACGACGTTTACGCACGATCGTCATTAACAAATTTAAATGATGAAGTGTTTCAACGAAACAGTTAAAAAGCTTTGCGAGCTATTTAGAGCAGCGGTTATATAAATTCGACACTGAATAAAAAATGCCTGAAGATGGAACAATACTTAACCTTTTCCATATATGTTTCTGCATACATTCATTCTCGCTTATATACATTCATTCTTGCTTGCATACATTCATTCATGCTTACATACATTCATGGATATCAAAAATCAAAATTTCTGTGTTAACATGAGATAATACAATACTTTCCAAAAGCACATGTATCCTAATTTCGTGTATGGTTAGGAAACGGAATATGAATAATAATGCGGACCGAAAAAGTCGAAGTTTTTGCAAAATCTTTAGATCTAGATCTTGATCTTTTTGCGGTAGTGTGGAAAAGCTGCGAACTCCCATCCTTAAAAAGTGTGCAAAATCTTATAATTCTGAATTGATATCTTCTGTCGCCTCAATGGGCAGAAAGTTGAGAAAATTGGACTAAATATGATCAAAATTCAAAAATTAATAAAAAAATCACAGATTTCGTTGATCGGTTTGCGGTAGTGCTTAAAAGTTACTATTTATTAACAACAACATCTTTACAAAATTTGAGAATTATAGGTTGGTATCTTCTGTCACCTCAACGACGCTGAATTTTGGAAATTTAAGGCGAATTTTTAAATAGATAAACGTTATACTTACCTCATTTTAATGCGAATAGAAACTTTATTCAACCTTTGAAACATACAAAATTACAAAAGCTCTATTTTTTGTAATCTTTTTTGACTCAAATTGCGACATTTATTTTCTGGATTCTAGTGTAGCTCTGATAAATCCAACCCTGTTCTGCGGCCCAGCTCTTTTTCTGGAGGCTTCAGTGACGAGTTTCGCAATTCTCTCAACTGCTTGCGTGTATGAAGGAAATTTAATAAAGTCCCAGACGTCCATTGCCACATCGTCTTGTATCATCTTCAGAAGTTCATGAGAACTGATATGTCTGAGAACTATAGGCGGTGTGACATAAAACGCTTGTCAGTCAATGAGATCTACGTAGTTTGCAGCTCCAAAGTTAACAGCAGGAATAATGAATCTACGAACACAATTTCCTCCTGGTCCAATTTCAGCATTTATGAGTATGTAACTAATGTACTATTGGATGATTTTAGCAACCGTATTTTTCTGAGATGTGGCGCCACAATCGTGAACACAGGAGTGTGTAATGGTGTAATTAGCAGGCTTGAATTGAAACTTCATCGACCAATCCAATGGATTATCTGCTTAATTCATTTCAACGAGTTGCCATTACGACACTTATTTGAGCGCATGTCGTCTGACCCTTCGTCTTACATCGGAGACATTGGACGAATCCTGAAAGGAAACGAGAAGCTTTCACTTTTTGCTTTTAATAGTATTGAATGTGAATTGCCAGGAATTGATCCCACCAACCTAATTTGTGATCAGAAATGCTTATTGGACATTTGCATAGCCATTAGTTCTGGCGTTGGTTCTTCAGATCTAGCGGAACGTCAACCGGGCATATTAAAATTGGCCCGCTGGCTAACAACTGCAAATCGAATATTGAGGCTTTATACCAGGCGTGTTTTTAAGTAAGGGCCGTTTTGTTGTATACATTGATAGGTGGTGCGCGCGCCGCAACGAGTGCTTGCGTCGTGTCCCGGCATTCCTTGGGAATAACTGTGCTCAGTTGCAGCTGAGTAGATAAACTGTACGGTCTGTTTCGTGTCTTTAAAATGTTCAAGATTATCGAATAGCCCGCTCCGTGCGAGGTACGGTCAGTGATACGTTTTTTGTCGGCAAGAAACCTGTCTGCTTCAGATATTCACCGGCAGATTTGTGAAATTTACGGAGCTTCTGCCATGTGTGAAGGCAAAGTGCGTAAGTGGGTCAGAGACTTCAAAGCTGGCCGCGACAGCGTCCATGATGATTCCCGCTCCGGTCGCCAATCTGTGATAACGTACGATACGGTGGCTTCAGTTGAAGCGAAAATTCTTGAGAACAGACGCTTCATCATAAGTACTCTTTGAAACGACTTTCCTGAAGTGTCGAGGTCAGTGCTGTACAAGATTGTTTCTGAAAAGTTAAACTTTAAAAAACTGTGCTACTGTTGGACCCCTAAACTCCTAACAGAGGACCACAAAAACAAAAGATTTGAGTGTTCGCTGAATTTTTTGACTCGTTATAACGAAGAAGGTGACGCCATGTTGAGTAGGATCGTAACGGGAGACGAAACGTGGGTTTCACATGTCACGCCCGAATCGAAGCAACAGAGCATGGAGTGGAGACACACATACTCTCCTGTAAGGGTCAAGGACAGACAGACTCTGTCCCAGCGCAAGATCATGGCGTCCGTGTTTCGGGATAGGCATGGTGTTTTGTTGGTCGACTTCATGCAGCTCGGAACCACCATAAATGCGGTAGCCTACGGCCAAACCCTGCGAAAGCTACGCAGAGCAATTCAAAACAAAAGACGCGGCATGCTGACAGAGTGAATTTTGCTACTCCATGACAATGCAAGGCCTCACACCACAGCTCAGACCCGAGTTTTATTGGACTCTTTTGGCTGGGAAGTTTTGGACCTCCCCCCTACACCCCCAACCTTGCGCCGAGCGATTTTCATCTTTTCCGCCATCTCAAACATCATCTCTGCGGCAACCATTACAACGATGACGAAGACGTGAAAACAGCCGTGACCTCTTGGTTATCGGAGCAGGCGGCAAGTTTCTATGAAGAGGGTATTCAAAATCTAGTTATAAGGTATGTTTAAACAAACTTGGCAGCTTTGTTGAAAAATAGAGAAATGTATGTAGAATCTGAAAATGAATTTGGTTTTTGAAAATTTTCTTTCGTTTGGTTTTTATTTTCAAACGGCCCTTACTTAAAACACACGCCTCGTATATGAAAATCAGACCCATCAAATGAGTTGATAACTTTAGTTGTATTCATTCTAAGAGTTTACGCACCCTCATGACTCCGAATTAAGGTTCATAATTCCATAAAGGATGGTACTAGACACTTGTGGCATTTCATCAGCTCGTCTCCATACTTGCCTAAGAAGTATCGTGATATAATTGAACCAGTTATTTCTCGCAAAGCTTACTTTGCGGCTCCAGAAAACATGCTTTTGGCGATGTTAATTGATGAGAGATGCCATATTAGAACCCTTGAAGCTCTGTGAATTATCAAGGCAAGGGAAATTGGCCAAGTTGGTAATTGCGATTGTAGATTCGTTATTACCTCTGTTAAGTTTGGAGCTACAGACTACGTAGATCTCATTGACTGGCAAGCGTTTTATGTCACACCGCCAGAGCCGGCCCTAACAGCGAGGCCCGGTGCAAAGTTGACTTGCGGGGACTTGAAAAAATTTTGCCAACAAAATAATTTTTTGCTTTTTGCTATTTATTACATTTCACAATTTGGTTAAGTAAAGACTAAAAAAATACATGAAAATAATAAATTATTAAATTATTTTTATAAAGTTAATATTTTTATCACACAAAAAAATCGTTAAAGAATCGAACAACAAATATAATTGCATCATATATAAATTTGGTATTCAACTTATTAAAATAAGTTTACAAGATATAATTTTTGTTTCATTTTGTTATAAGTTTTATAGCAAATGCGTTGCTAATATCATTATGATTTAGATTTTTGGTTAATGAGGATTGGATAGATAAAATGACTAAGCAAAACAATTGTTCGCCTCTAATGCTGGATCTCAAGTAATTTTTTTTTATTTTTAATCTTGAGGAAGATTTTCTGCAGATGCGAGAGTTATTGGTAAGGTTAATATAATTTCAGAACAGAAGTAAAATTTGGATACAATTTTAATAAATTATTTTTAAATAAATGTTGTAAATATATGCAATATTTTGAACTGGAAGGTAAAACTTGACGCCAAATTTTGAATTCGATAAACAAATGAATGCAATTCATTTTCGTTTTGCACAATCTGACAGCGGAGTGGGATCTTGTGTGCTCGCACCTTTCGAAACCCCCTCTCGCTGGCCCTGAATTCAAGCATTCCTTTCTAAATAAAAGATATAATTCCTCCCATTATTTTTTTCAAACTCATGTTGTAGAAATGTGTCCTATCTTCCTGATTTTATGAGGATATATTAAAAATTCAAGTTTGAAAACTTTCAGTGCTAAAACTAAAATTATAAAATGCGAAAATAGTTTCAATTAGAGTTTCAAAACATGAAAGCTGAAGAAATTTAAAATAAGTTTTAACTTTGCATTCAATTGAAAGAGAAAATACTGCCCTTTCAATTTTTCTGTCGATTTACGACGTCAATATGAATGGGATTTTCTTGTATTTTGGATTATCAAGTGAATTCTTAAATGTTGAACTCATTATTTCTTCATAATAACAAACAATTGTTTCTTCATATACAAAAAAAAAGACTTAAAAAAAAGATAATCGACTGTTCACAAACTTATTTACAATTAAACACAACCTACTGATAGTTTCGGTTTTAGGAAATTTAAATTGAATCAATTTTCAAAATACTTATTATATTTTAAAACTTATCCAAATAACTTTGATATGTAGTTTCAGTAAACAATAAAAGGTTCCAAATAAGTAACATTTTATAATGAAAAATGTCCAATGTAAAAGAGTAGAAAACACAAATTTTCATTTGTTAATAAAAAAAATGTTTTATCTGAAATGTATACAATAATAACCAGAGGTGGCTCCAGAGGTACCCCCCCCCCGTCGGGGGAAACTTTTGTATCCCGTCGGGGAAAAGTTTTGTACGGGGTATTCAACTGTAGTTGATAAATAATGATCTGACAAAAACTTGAGACCAATTTCATTACACTCGTCCCCCCGTATAGCAGGAGGGGGACAGTGACGGGGAGACCTTGCCCCTCTGTCGGGAAAATCTGCCCCCCCCGTCGGGCAAACTCTAGCGCCATTCCTGATAATAACAAATAGAAGAAATATTGAAATACAAAAACAAAAGGGGAACTGCATTGTTTTATAAATTGATAACCTGTTATAATATTAAAATTTTCTTTTGGGAAATATAAAAGGAAAGTTTATTTAACAACTAACTATAAAAGAGACAAAAATTAGCATACTTGAAATTTGTCTGCAAGAACAAATGCAGAATATTTTATTTTGATGTACGGATGATACTCCGATTGAGAACGAACTGTTCAATGGAAAATAAAGCTTCTGAGAAAACTCCTTGTGTTACCAGTCGTGTTTCACACAATCCAATAATCAGATTCACTACTATTGATTAAAGTCTGAGGAATAGATGTAACAACAAGTACCTACGATGGGTTCATAGTTGCTGGGAAACCACACTTTTGACAAGAAAATCCCGTCGGGGGAATATGCTTCATCATCGCTTAGCAGTCTTGCTGAATACAAGGGGAACATATGTGTTCAATTTAGAACTAGATAAGCAGAAAAAGCATTCCTCTAGAGGTGTTTCTGTAAGCTGCCCTGGGAAAGACTATCTGCTGGCCATTAGGGGAACAGATGTGGAACCGCACACAAGCATTACCCCCTGTATAACCTGAAAGTCTCGGGAACAAGGAATGTATTGAATGCTATCACCTGCAATTTATCTTCAAATGACGGACATCCACTTTGGGGTGCCCCTTCCTCCCGCACCGAAAAGAGAGTGACCATATCATGCCTGGAGCAATCGAACCTGGTTTAGGACTGAACAATGTTATCACTTTTTACTTTTTATTCTGCCCAAGAATCGGAATCACGTGGTAGCAAAGGGAATTGTTGGATTCTTAACCACTAGATCTACCAATTACTTTTTTAAATAGATCTTTGAAGGAAATTTTCGTAACAAAAAAAATTTGCAATATATTTCTTTTTAGAAAAAATTCTTAATCTTTTATGTCTTTTTTCTACATAAAAGTTGGTTGAAAGAATTTTTAAAAAAGGAAAAAAAAATTAATGAATTTTGCAAAATCCGTCGATGGCCTTTCAGAGGCGCGGGGCCTTGTGCGGTCGCACCGTTCGCAGCCCCCTCGGGCCGGCCCTGCACACCGCTTCCAGTTCTCAGACAGATCAGTTCTCATGAACTTCAGAAGGTGATACAAGACGATGTACCAATGGACGGTTGGGACTTAATTAAACATCCTTTACACACGCAAGCAGCTCAGCGAATTATGAAACTCGTCACTGAAGCCTCCAGAAAAAGAGTTGGACCTCAGAACAGTGATGGATTTATCAGAGCTACACTAGAATCCAGAAAATAAATGTCACAATTTGAGTCAAAAAAAGATTACAAAAAATAGAGCTTTTGTAATTTTGTATGTTTCAAAGGTTGAATAAAGTTTCTATTCGCATTAAAATGAGATAAGTATAACGTGTATCTATTTAAAAATTCGCCTTACATTTCCAAAATTCAGCGTCGTTGAGGTGACAGAAGATACCAACCTATAATTCTGAAATTTTGTAAAGATGTTGTTGTTAATAAATAGTAACTTTTAAGCACTACCGCAAACCGATCAACGAAATCTGTGATTTTTTTATTAATTTTTGAATTTTGACCATTTTTAATTGCCATTGTCCAATTTTCTCAACTTTCTGCCCATTGAGGCGACAGAAGATATCAATTCAGAGTTATAAGATTTTGCACAATTTTTAAGGATGGGAGTTCGCAACTTTTCCGCACTACCGCAAAAAGACCTAAGGAACTTTGACTTTTTCGGCCCGCCCTAATGAGTAAGTATCTGGATAAGATTGAGATATTATATTTTTATAGTCTAGACTTTATTTTAAATTTTGAATATTTTTTTCTAATCTGATTAGCGAAACACCAAATCCCATTTCTTATTTCTATATTATCCTCTGTTCTTTGCTTTTATTTATAGTGCATAAAAACATCAGTTATTTATGAAAGTTTTCGATGTACTCATAAATTGATCTCATCATTTGTCTTTTCGTTATTATTATTATACTTTAATAGATATGCTCATGAGGCAAACAGAATCTCCATCTCCATTTCATATAATATTCATTTCTGTGCTTCTCATTGAATCGGTGGGAAGTAGCGCAATACAAGTCCAAATTCCACCTTATTTTAAAATATGAATAAGTTCGATAAATGTTGATCTAAACATTGAGTTGTATGAGCTGTACTATATCGTCCTTCCTTCATTAGTCCCAGTCATGTTTAAAATTTGAATGAGCACAGAAGGACAGTACCTGCCCGTTTTTATTACTTGATTATCTCGAATTGAGTATTTTCATTCTTTCTCTCTCTCTTTTTTTTAATGCGAATTATTCACACAAATCTTTGCTTTCATCAGTACTATCAGAGCGAAAATGAAATAACAGTATTTAACAGAATTAGTTTTATATAAACCTGCTATTATCGCATTAATAAAATTAAATATAAATATTTGCTTTTATCAATATTTACAAAATCACTATTGCAATTGAGTTTAGAAAATAATTCAAACGTTTTAATGGTGCCAAACTGGCCATTGACTCGCCAATTTTTTCTCTGGTCTCTTATTTTCCTATTAACATAATAGTAAAATATCGTCTATAATTCGAATTTTTTGGTAAATTCGAAGTTAAAATTAGAAATTCTAACAAAAGTTGTTTTGAATTGTTTCCTTTAGTTAAATACGCTCGCAATTTTTTTTTTACTATTCTTCAAAAAAAATTTTGAACCCATTATTTAGAACCCCGGTTAACAGAACTAAAAGTCGAGATCTATTGCTATCTTGTATCAAATTATAGTATGTAATTCTGAAACGTTTTGAGTATAAAACGAAATCAATACAATCTTTGTACGCTACACTTCAGTTCTTTCTTAAAGTTAACCCTCCATCGGACGCAATATTAGAACCGGCGAGTTCGGCAACAATGCTCCTGATAGACACGGGTAAATCGTAATTAATATTGTTAATACCCATTAATTTTAATTTTAGCATTCTAAAATTAATCCTTGCTCTCCTTGGGTTTGGTTTAAAAGAAAAAAGTGGTAATATCGTTTCAAAAAAGTCTCACCTTCGCGGTTATAGCCGTGCAGTGCAGTACGTGCTTCTTGGATTTGCAATTTCAGAGGTATTTCGGATAACACGGGTTTCGGTTTACCCGAGTTCTGTTAGCCGGGGTTTTACTGTATGTGAATTGAACTGTTTATTTCGAAATTTTATTGTACAGTTGCTGTATTCAAAACATTATATACCGTTTGTTAATTAAAATTACTTAATATTTCTTGAAATTTGTAAAGTTCTTTAATTATATTTTTTATCACTTTATTTATTCAACTTGTTTACCATTTATTTATTAATTATATATTACACAGATCAACACATTTTGGTGTCGGGAATTTTTTAAACTGATTTTATGTGTATTTCATGTGCTGAAAATAAATATGACATTAGATTTTGCCCATTAGCTCTCATTTTTATGATATAACAGTAGCGTTATTTAGGTTAATACGTTAAATTAGGCTTAGGGTATATGCGTTAAATTAAAAAACTTTTCCTTAACAAATTCATTTCCTGTGTAAGAACAGATGCTAATTTTTTTTCTTTTTATGTAATTCATTTGTTCGAGGAAAAACTTGTTCTTAAATATTTCATAATTTAGCTATACAGAATTTCAAAAAGTAGAGGTGATAGAGAAAAACTGCTTTCATCTATAAAACCAGTACACCAAATATAGTCAAAATATAGTTAAATAATTCCAGGCACCAAAGAAAAAGAATTTTTGTTAGTTGCGTCATTTATGAAAACTGTTGAACACTAAAAAATGCTTTTTGCCTTTTTAGTTTAAAAATTTTCGTATTCTGTTGTTGTACTTATTTTAGACGCTGTTTCGCTTAATACGATTCTTTAGATAAATCGAATATTTATTTTAGGCGCATCAGCTTTGAATCGGCGAAGTTACAAAATAATTAATTTCTGTTCATTAACTATGGAGATGGATTTGATGCACTTTTACGTAGGTTTGGGGTTAAAATATTAGTTGTATCATTTTTGTTATGGTAAATTGCAACGCCTGCAGCACGAACTTCCCTTCTGTAGAACTAAACAACGCAATCGAAATCAGGAATGTCGACTTATTCATCGTCTCCATGTTTCGGAGAATAATAAAATATTACTGTTTTGTGTGACTGAATCAGTTAAATCAAGCTTGTGCTTAAGTAAACTTTGGCAGTTAAGGTATGTGACTACCCTAAATTCCTCGTTGGATGGAGTGCATGCGCGCTTTTCGTATCGACACGTTTATATACATAGCCTACGAGAGTAGAGGTACACGTGGCCGCATCGATGCGCATGCGCTCGTATGACGTCCTTCCGTTGTGTGATGGTCTCAAATCCTGTGCTGACTTCCCATCCCCAAACCTGCGATAAGAAGCTTCGCTTCAAAACTCTAAGCACGTATAAACAAATATACGAAAGTTATTTAATTAAAAATGCGAAATCAATATGTATTAATAAAAGCTTTGAAAAGAACTGTCCCTCTATGGGCCCTTAGGCAATGAAAGTCTCAGGACCCTTTTTTCCCTCCCCAATATCTCAAATCCAGATGTTTTTGTATTGATTTTCATTAATCTCCATAAAAGCATTTTTAAGTAGCAAATTTTGACGAGCCCAAATAGCAAAATATTTCATTGCGGATCACTTTCAAGACAGTCAATTTCAGTTTATGGCGTATAAAAAAATGCAGAATTAAAATTTAAAAGTAATTTTATACAAAATAACAAAAACAATTTACAAAAAAATTTTAACACAAACTAAATACTATTTACTTATAGTATCGGGCATTTTTTAAATTAGAGAGCAAAATATATTTTTAAATTTCTGATACAACATAATATAAAACTTGCAAAAGGTAGTTAATGGGAAATGTTGTTAGAATAATGTTCCAAAATTTAAACGATACTTGATTTTAATTTAAATAAATTCGAATGCACGGCCTAAGTAAATTACATAAAAACAAAAAATTAATTATCCTGAAATTACTGCAAAAAACTCTCGGGGCCCATAGGCAGTTGCCTAATTTACCTATTTAATAATCCGGCCCATCATCTTTACACCTCCCCCAACTAGCAGAGGTGGTGCTAAGCAGAATAGCATTCTCAACGACGAATGCTAAAGCTACTTAGAGTGTCAGAGTGTGATGTAATTAACTGAGGACACTTGATTCATCATATTCTTTATAAAAAGTTATAATTTTAAAGTGTTATGGTGATGATATTTCCAAAAGATTCTTCATGTCATTTATCAAGTCTAACAAAAAAATCATTATTATAAAAATATTTTTCCATCTGAATTTATAATTCTTTTATCGTACGTTCCCTGCATTTTTCTGCCTGTAATCTTGAATTTTGATTCTTGACTCAAAGGTACTCAACAGTTTGTAATCCAAAAAATTAGTTAACTAAAATTTCAATGCATGTTAAAATAATTAAATGCTTTTTTTATCGGCTCTGAAGGTTCAAAAATCACCAAAAAAAGGACACTATTGTATGTTTACTATGCATATCTTTTCATCTTTACAAATTTCCTCAACTCTTCCTAAGGCCCTTGGAAATATATTTACCTCCAAATTTAACAATTTTAAAATGTTCATTCAGATTAGAGGTGCTATTTCTTAGTAACTTCAGAAACCACAAAAAATATAAATAAAGCTCTCCCCGCGTAATGTGGTTTTCACAAACAAATTACTATTAATTGGTTATTATTATTATTATTTTTAGATAGAAATATGCCATCATCTGATAATGAAAAAAATTTTATCGTAAGTTCTCGTTAAATTTTTCAATAAATCTAAACTCTGATGTCTCTATGTTTATCAATTACTCAATGTGTATTACATTAAACGATAACGAAATGTTAACGTTGGTTCATTAATTATCAATTAATCAAATTAACAGATCAAATTAATTTTATGTTAAAACGATTTATTTTCTTAGATCAATTTCAAACCCCAAAAAGTTTTGTTATATCATTACTAAGAAAAATGGTCCATTAACCCTTCAAAGCGCCATTTTTTTCTAGTAATGGTGTAATAAAATAACTTCGGGATTGATGTTAATTTAAGGAAAGGAATTCATTTAACATATCGGACGACATAAATTAATGTTAATTGGCTTAATTAATCAATGATTAATTATGAAATCAAGACACTTCATTTAGGATTGAGAAAATAAACTGGAACATCTAGGTGTTTGTTTCATAGAAATATTTGGCGAGAATTCAAGCTAACCTTAAAAATTTCATTTAAAAATTCATGATTTTGGTGGTAAGTATTCTTCACACGGCCTTAGTTTAGTTTAGTTTCTCAGTCTACTCCAAATTTTATTCTTTTCTACTCCAATAAAATAGACATCACACACGACACATCTCTTGAATGCTAACTTAATTGCTATCAACATAATTCAATGTCCATTCAAAGGAACAGAATAGTCTCGTTAATCCGGATATTTTTTGTCTAAGACTTAATCATTTCAATTGATTATGTGTTCGAAGTTTAAATGAACAGTCATTAGGAGTCAGGAGCGTATTAATCCAATTTGGATTAACTCCAATGCGGAAGTGAGGTTGCATTTCCGCCGAAATAGCTTGTCAACTCCAAAACGGGAAGTGTTGTAAAAAATTATTTTTTCAATACTTTTAACCTAACGCTTTGATATTCAATAACAGATTTTGCGACTTTCTTCGTTTCAACAGCGTTCAATGTATAAGGTTTTAAGTGTAATTAATCTGCTTCGTTCCCAGAAACGCCCATTAGCGCAAGTTTACAAATGTACTCCAATACATATTTATTTCCCTCCCTGGAGAACAATGGTCTTTATCTGACTAATTGATTGGCAACGTAAGAAATAAATAAAATATTAAATAAAATGTAATAAGCAGGAAATAGCGCAAATATGAAAGCGAAGTGATTGAAAAATAAAGCCAAAGAAAGAAATTTATGAGAGGAGAAAGGCACAGAAAAACACAAAACGAGAAGGAGAAAGGGACTGAATAAATAACACTACCTGAATTTCCCTATAATTTAGGGAAATTCTACTTAGCTCTGCTGCTCCAAAATTTGTACAACATCATGCGCACTAATAGATTTTTCGAAGAATTCTGAGTTGAAGCGAGGTAACAGCCCTAATTGCTTGAGTCGAGATTTCGCGGGACGACAATAGGTCTTTCGCAATAAAATTGAGGTAACAGGATGCAATAAAAAATGAATTTTATCTTTAATTCCATATGATATTGAAATATGATTAAAAAATGTTCAAAAATGTTATAAAAGAAGAATAAAATTGTGCAGTAACTGTAGGAGAGGGATAACTCTGCAGCTCCGATGGACGAGCCGCCACCAGGTTTACGCACTATCGTCAGGAAAAATTAAAATGATGAACTGATGTTCCAAAGAAATAGTTAAAAGGCTTTACGAACTATTCAGGGCAACGGTTTTATACATTCTAAACTGAAGAAAAAATGCCTGAAGATAGATCAATATTCTACCTTTTCCATATATGTATATATGTTTTTGCATTCTTGCTTGCATACCATCATGGACATCAAAGACCAAAATTTTTGAGTTAACATCAGATAATACAATACCTTCCAAAATACATGTATCGTATTCTCTTGTGTGGTCAGGAAACGGAATTTGACATTGATGAAAGTGTGGCGCACCATGCTACGCCATCTTACTGTGTATGTATATAAGAACAAAGAACACGCAACAACAACTTTCAGTCCCACCAATAGATGGCAGCACCAAAAAATCAGGTCAATTCCATCTTCTGCTACATTCACCAGATGGCAGCACGACAACTACTACAGCAACGCAGCTCTCCCAATTCAAAGCCTGTGACACATTTCACAGCACAAAGTCTATGACACATTTCATAGCACAAAGCCTGTGACACATTTCACAGCACAAAGTCTATGACACATTTCATAGCACAAAGCCTGTGACGCACTTCACAGCGCACAAAGTCTGCAAGTGCCTGCGCACCACCAATCTGGGCAGCAATCTGCGCATATGCACGCAGCACATCGCTTCCTTGATATTCAGATAATATCAAACAAGCTGGGGGTTGCTCCTGTGGCGCACCATGCTACGCCATCTTACTGTGTATGTATATTAGCCAATATCCGCCTCCGGATATGGGGAATTCCTTTTGTCTAGTGGTTAGGATTTTCGGCTCGTAATCCAAAGGTCCTCAGTTCTATCCTACCGCTACCAAAAAAGTATCTGGATAAGATTGTGATATTCTAATTTTATGGTTTAGACTTTTTTTAAAAATTTCAATATTATTTTTCTAATCTCATTAGCGAAATACCAAATACCATTTATAATTTTATTTCTATTTTATCCTCTGTTCTTTGCTTTTATTTATAGTGCATAAAAACATCGATTATTTATAAAAGTTTTCGTTGTATTGATGAACTACACTCATCATTTGCCGTTTCTCTCTCTCTCTCTCTCATTTTTTATTGCCAATTTTTTGCACAAATCTTTGCTTTTACCAGTATTAACAAAGTAAAAATGAAATATCTGTTTTATCAGTATTTTACAGAATTAGCTTTATATATGCCTGCATTTATCGTATTAAAAAATTAGAAATAAATATGTGCTTTTATCAATATTTACAAAATTACTATTGCAATTGAGTTTACCAAAATAATTCAAATGTTTCAATGGTGCCAAACTGGCCATTGACTCGATAAAACGTTGAAATCAGTAAAGCGGCTTCCATGTCGAAACAAATTTAAAAAATGATAAGCATTAAAACGCTTATCATTGATATACATTGTTTCCTACAGCTTCAAGAAACATTTATAACAAATTAGAAAGAAATCGACCAACACGTTTGGACCTAATCACGTAACAAACAAATTTACAGATAGACAAAATGCTGGATAATTTACTTAAAACATAGATCTCTTTTAGTTCGGTCAAAAATGAGCGTCCGATTTTATATTTATGTGAAAGAAGACAATGATATAATTAAGGAAGGAAAATTAGCTGTAAAAATATGACTGGGCTAAAAAGGATTAGCCTTGCATCTGTTTTATTATTCAAAATGTTCATTTTATTAGATTGCTTAAATTTCATTTTAACTGTTACCTACCCACTTTCTTCCTGTTTTATTTATTTAGCACTCAAACGTCCCGAATCATTGCTTGGAAATGATGGCAACCGTAGAGATGAAGAAATACCGGAGTTTCATATTAGCTAACGTCTCAAAATCACGTGCCTGTGTATAAACAATCATTGGATCATTATGGAAATATTTTTTAAATGTAGAGAATTCCCCTTCGTTAGAAATAGAAAATTATCGTTTGGTGAAAGATTTCAATCGATGTAGTGTCGCCCGTCATTTCGAATATATTTAACTATAATTTTTCTTTTCCTGTTGTGAATAGAATATAGGATTGGTACTCAAAATAGCAGATATAACTGATGGCGAATACATTAACAGCATACAATATGAGATGGAAAATCGAAAATATCAGTCACTGTTGGTGGTTCAAGAAGGGAGAACGATTCGAGAGTCCCGCTTTCGTAGCAGATGCACTGGAAGGCACAAAATGGTCATTGTGGCTCTATTCCGTGGAAAAAACAGAAGACAGTGACATCGGATTTTATCTTAAAAGAGAAGAAGACTGCAGAGGACCGGATAACTTTGAAGTACATTTCCAGCTCGCATTCCTGGGTAAAGATGGTTCAATCGCGAAAGAAAGAACTGCAGCTAAATGCAAATTCATGAAAAATGGTACTTGGGGATTCAAAAAATTCTTAGAGCTAGAAAGAGTTTTCGTCACTGAAAGAGAAACATTTCTTCCTGAGGATACTCTTACTGTTCAATGCACTATATGGACTACAGATGAGAAACCAGAAGAGTCAAAATATTTATTTGCCACTACGGCTATCAAAGTAAAACGGAGATCTTTCGTGTGGAAAATAGACAAACCCAGCACGCTTAAATCCGGCATAAGAAATAAATTCAAAGATAATTTAATTGATTTTGATCTCGTTTTAAACGAAGCTTTTGACAGACTGGACATAAATATGACTTCATTCGATGAAACCATAAAATATATTTCGTGTAATACTTCAGTTATAGATTCTAATGGAAGAAAGGCAAATTACGGAAAATTTTTATCCTCTGATTTGAAGAAAGAAGAATTGTCATTTATGCTGCTTTTTCCTGAAATATTGATAGAAGACAAAAGTCTATATTTTCCAAACGACGTTCTATCTCTAGATTTTGAGTTTGTTTTAGCGACGGTTGAACATTTCGGCTGTAGACTAAAGTACCCTAAGTTAGAGAGTGGGGTTGTCGGAAAAGAGAAATGTCGAAACACGGCAGTTCCGATTGACGACTTCAAATCGCTGTACAACGATGCCATCTTCAGCGACACAGAGATTCGTAGCTCGACAAAAACTTTTCCAGCTCATAAGGCTATTTTAAGTGCCAGATCTCCTGTGTTCAGAAACATGTTCAGCCATGACATGAAAGAGAAGAACAGCGGACACGTCGACATCACCGATTTCGAGGATGACACCATACATCGAATGCTGCTTTATATTTACGCTGATTCCCTGGAGGGTTTGCAGTTTGAGAGCGCATCCAAGTTGTACGTAGCGGCCGATAAATACGAGATCCTCTCCCTGAAAAATAGATGTTCTTCTTTCTTGAAAGAGAACTTGTGCCCAGAAAATGCTTGCGACGTTTTAGTTTTGGCTGATCTACACAATGATGACGACCTGAAAAGTTCTGTTCAGGATTATATACTGCGACAGCGTAAAGAAGTTTTTTGCTCTCAGGAATGGAGAGATTTCATGAGAACTCATCCTAAATTAGCTGAAAATCTAATGTATAGAAAGATTACCAACAATATGATATACCTTCCAAGAAAGCGTAAGTCAGAGTAGCGTTTTGCCCTTATTAAAAATGTAGGATTGAATTTTTATATATTATGATATTAAATGTGAAGCAAGAAGATTTGCTTATCTATTTAACCGTCTTTCATGCATTTCTTATGCCATAGCTTTAGACGTACCACTAACAGCAATATTAAACTTTCAAGCATAATTATATTTTTGTTTTAAAAACTGTTGAGAGTATTAAAGTTAATCATGTAATTATCATTAAAATAGTGAAATAAAATGTTTATACGTGTGGCCCTTTAAAAATGTATGTCTTTTGCGTTTACTCTTCACTTGTTAATATTCCTAAGCAAAAAAAGTATTCATTTAGCTGGAATCAACATTTTTTTTTTTTTTTGAAAAGCGATTGAATAATTTTCTTTTCCATTGGCTTAATAGTGAGAAATTTCAAATAATTGTTTTTATAATATTTCATATATTTTCAATAAAATATAATTTTAAAATTTATATATATACCATATGGTAATTAATGTTTCGTAATTTTATACCTTTGTAAAATATAAGAATATTAGATAATGCCATCATTATACTATTGATTTTTTATTTGAGAACTTATTAATTTAAATGACAATTTTAAAATCAAAAGAAATTATCAACTTAATGTAGTATATCTTAAATCTGTGTAAAACTTGTTTATTATAATGAAAAGGCAATAAAATGTCCCTACTATTTTTTTTAATTTCCGACTTTTACTAAGTCTCTGCGAAAGAGAAATTCCCACAAAAAACAACTGACAGAATTCATTTCAAGTATTAAACCCTCTGCCTTTTTAGGATGCTCATTAACTATGTCATTCTTGCTTTGTTGATAGAAGACCAGAACTCAGTTCACAATATTTCTTGCCATATGCAGAGGAGAGAATAGATTCAAACGAGCCATAGAATGTTCAGATGTTAAAATAGACCAATTCAGGGAAGTGCAAATCATTTTAATTCGTGAATTGATGTGAATATATATCATACTGAAATCCACACCTGTGTTTTTAATATTGTAACAATTGTGTATTGTCTTACAAATAATATTTTTAATGCCAAAGAGTAGACATAAGAGCACACATGCGCCGCGCGGGATCGGCAGGTACGGCGACTCCAAAATTTTTTTCCCTCCAGTACCCCACATAAGGAAAATGGGACTTCTGTTTCCAACGGAATTAACGATATGAATAAAATAATAGGTGGCAGTATAAAGATATAAAAGTAGATTTTTTATCTCAATCCTGTTAAAAAGTGTACTTCAGGTAATTAGGAGAGCCACTCATGATTAGTATCGATTTACGATTGCATTCAAAAGGGCAACTGCTTATGTCACTTTGCAGGTTAATGAAGCTTAATGTGTGCACCATTAGTAATCCTCCCACATGGCCAGTGGAAGGATTTCATGCCCAACATATAATCCTTATCATTTTGAAATAAACTTCCCTTTGAAACTTATCCCACTGTGGGAATAAATTTGGGAGGCTCCACTTACTTCGTACACAGCATTTAGACCGCATTACTAATTTAAATTCATTTAGCCAAAGCAAAGAATGTGTTACATCCTGATGTAGCGTCTACGGGCTGGTGGCTGCGAAAATAAGTCCAGAACAATATGCGCATGAGATCTTAGTTGAAAGTTTCGTAAAAGAAACTTTGAGCCTTTTTCGACAGTAAAACACTTTCGTTAGTAATCGTGTTTTGCTTTTTCCTTCTTCTTTCTAATTCTTCTGAACTGAATCAGATCAGATCCATGAGAATAAGTTAGAATAAGTTATTAATATAGGATACCCAAACAGCCTACAAACTTATATAATTATAAAAGATTTATAGATTGCATACTTTTCCCAGAACTCGGAACAAATATTTCTAACATATCTATTGTCATAATAGAAGGAATTAAAGCTTCAAAAATTTGAAACGGAGGGATTGAAGTGAAGAAATCTTTAAAATAGGAAATTTCTGTATTAGAAATTCTATTTTATAAAGTAATGCTAATTTTGTTTTCTATCCTCCCAAGTATGCCCGATGCCGCGGTGGCCTAGTGGTAAGGTCTCCACCCCGAGATCGGAGGCTCGCAATCTCGATTCCACTGAAGATGCGACGTGTATGGAGCCTGTTTCACGCTAAATCATAAATATTGGCCAAACGTCCTCTCGTTGGTGTGGTGCGGAAGTTTGGAGAGTGGGTGCCAGCTCTGATGTCGTCCTCGTCATCTGACCGCGGTTCAAAAGTACGATGTCCGTCCCTAAATAGCCCTCGTGTTGCTTCAGAAACGGGGCGTTAATCTATCCTAACCTAACCTAACCCAAGTATGCCTTTCCGATAAGCTAGCGTTTAATAACTTATAAGCTCCAAAAAAGCGCGGCATTCATTGATTAATGCGTTTGAAGATGCACCACTTGTATTATTATAACGGTAGGATACTGGATATTTTGTAAATCTTCACATTGACGTGTTAGGTGATGCGTGTGTTAAGGGATATGCAGTCATTTTTAAAGTGTTTGATAAAAGCTGTCATTACTTTGGAAGGCTATATTTTCATTCCTTGATTGTAATTGAATTAGTAAGTTTTCTATACATAACATTTAGCAAACGGTCTTTGCAAACAATTTGCATAATACAATATATGCAGTATAAAAGAGTAAATAGAGTTCTATTGGTTCCAAGACAAGAAAAATATTATTCCTGTTTTCAAATAGTTTTTAAAATCGAGGAAGGAAATAAACGATTATATTAATATATTTAGTTGATATTTTAGCTGGTTGAGGTTCATAGCTATTTTGGAAATGAAGTGGAACGTGTCACCTGCGAATGTGAAATGGTCGAAACAAAGCGCCATATTAGCGGCTGGACTTCATATAACTTCCAAACAGGGAATACCCGAAATCAGGAAAGCAGGATAGCTTTCTCATGATCGAATGCAAATCCTCCTTAGAGTAGCAGTATATGATGTGATTAACTGAGGGTACTCCAATCAACACATCCTGTTCAAAACGTTAACATTTTAAAATATTATGGTGATGAGGTTTGGAAATGATTTGTCATAGTCTAATTTAATCTAATTAAAACGTTACTTTAAAAATATTTTTTTCCATGGGACTTTAAGATACTTTACTCATCCTGTTCTGCTTGTAATTGCTGAATTTTGATGCTTGAGTCGAGAGTACTAAAAGGTTTGTGTTCCAGAAAAAATCATTAACTAAGATTTGTATGCACGTTAAACTGCAAAAAATGCGCAGAGTTTCAGTTCAGGAGCTTTTGGAATTTTTCTTATCAACTATCTTATCCGAGCATCTACTCACCGCTATACGCACATCATGCATTTCCCGCCAAATTGGCGTATTCTGTCTCCGTAATTGATGAGAGGGTTTAAGGTTCATTTGTGCCGCAGCCTTCGTAAATCTGACATATATGGCTTGATGAAAATGGAAATTATACCTATTAGTTAATGCACGTACCAAATGAAAATAATTTATTAAGGAATAATATGAGAAAAAAATCTATGTATAGATTCTTTTTGAATTTTTAAAATTTTAAAGGATTAAAAATAAATCCATTAAACTATTAAGGCGATACTAAAAGGAAAAGATAATTATGGGAGGCAGAAGAAGATTATGATAGCAAGCGAAAACACTCGGGCAGAAAATTTGGTCCCTCAAGGACCGAACCCCACGCCGTTGGGTTAGAGGTGTGATGCCTTGGCGACTATGCTACCGGGACGCACAGATCGAAAGTAAAACAGGGTCTTTCGTGATTTCGACTGTCATTTACATCGCAGTTTGAGATTTTTGAGATTGCTGAATGGTTTGAAATCTAGAAGTTGGTACACAATCTTAAAACGCCGCCAGATCGCCAAAGGAATAGCTTGACTTCTGCATTTCATTGGCATCAAGTCTCCAAAGCTAATGCAAGTAATGCATGCATTAGCTTTGGCGACTTATCATCATTTTAAGAGTGTCTTCCAATTCTAGATTTCAACCGCTGAAGTTTGGTTGGAGGGGAGGGTTTGATAAAATTTATTTGCCAGTTCTTAAATGAACGTTTTTTTAGAAAAGCTGAAGTCGTTGACTTAAACTGTATTCACGTTGTCTTGAACGATCTCTGGCTCACCTTAGCCCACCTGCTTTATTTCTAACGCAACACTTTTTAATCATTTCATCCAAAGTTTCATTATATAGTAAGAAATATTGTGAACTCAATGTCTTAAACTCATTCTTTGCGAGAAAAGTTGTTTTACACCAAAGCGAATATAGTAGAAAGCTATTTTTATGAAGTTATGCCTAACATGGTGGATGTTACCTGTTTTTTTGTAAACAGACCGATCGCTGTCATTCGACAATAAGTAATAAGGACGATATCTGTGCCACGCATGTTAGCGTTTTATATAGAGAGATTCTTCATTTAACATTAATGCTTTTTAATTATGTATCTGTTCAGCCAGTTCTTTTAACAAATGACTCAGCGGCAATGTAGTAATTCTGTTTCTAAACTGACAAATTACATAGATCGGAAATAAATATCGGAAATTCGTAGCCAATCGCATATAACGCAAAAGACTTTTTATCGTATTCATGTTAAACAATGTGTGACAAGTGTCTCCAAAACAGCATGTTGAGCTGCAAATTGATTATTACCGAAACGCCTGAGTAATTATTTCAACTGTAAGAGAACTACTTATTCTACAGAATTTGGAGTGATATTAACAATAGTTTTATTTGTAAACAGTGGATTTCCCCCACTGATGCAATGCATTTAACTGCTCGAGTTAAACAAAGCCTTCAAACGAGGTCTTGAAACGAGTTAAAATGAATATAACGCTGTAGTGTTTTCCTTAAGAAATATGTATTCCGTAGCATATTTTTTTTCTTCCTTTCGCCATTGATTTTATTAATATTTTGGAAATGTAATGTGTCAACTACTCATAGTTTAAGTACATTCCAGTCAAATTTATTAAATTTTATAAATTATATTAAACAGAAACTTAGATGATTCAATTTCTTATCACGGTACATAAGGATGTGTCTTGATTTGTGAATTACTTGTTAATTAAATTAATTTTATCTAATAAACTGAAGAAATTTATTTTCTTAAGTCTATCTTAATACCCAAAGCATTATACACCATTAATAAAGAATTAAAATGATCCTTTAATTACACAAATATTCTCATTCTAATCCACCAGAATTAAAAACATTCGCCAGACCGGAAACCAATCTTACTTTATTCTACTCCGCTAAAATAGATATTTACACACTGTGACAGCCTCACTAATCTCTTAAATGCTTACTTAACGCATTGAAGGACGGATCACGATCGTGTTTTTTCTCCATCTCTTACGAACGGATAAATGATAATTAAGTATTTTCTGCTCTCCATCCTTAGATGTCATCTACTGCGATCTATTGTCACTTCTTCGTCTATTTACGTGGTTACATCAGTAATCGTCTAAATTTACTAATATAATCCTTTGTCCTCCAAAAGTAATTAGATGCGTATTGTACTTTGCATATCGCATTCGCAAATTAAATTCCTAAAAAGGCTGCGGAATTACTTTGATTAGCAGCCAATACAAGTAGTCACGATCCGAGCAAAATCCTGTCCAAATTGTTTGAATAAAAAATTGTATCATATCCTTTTTGAGGGTAAAGTATGCTTGCAACTCAATGCCGTATTATCGAAGTTTAGTTATATTAACGTCCCGTTGTGAAGCAACTCTATGGTTGTTTTGGGACGGACCTCGTAATTTTAAAACGCGGTCAGATAACGAGGTCGACACCTAAGCTATTTTTAATCAGCCACTGAGAAGTATGTGGTAAGTTTATTTATTATTTATTTTAATGACGGTAAGTTTATTCATTTTATTCACAGACGTTTAAACATTTGAACCTAATTAAATTTATTTAATTTCTAACTGAGCATAGAAACCTTAAAGTATGTTTCAAAAGTTTCAATTTATCATCTACTGACCTATATTTCTGCTCTAGTACCGAAGTCCTGGGTCTCAAGCAATTGGTACTAGCGTACACTAAATTCCCCTCCCGAAAGACTCAGTCACTATTATTTTACAAAAGAACAAAATGGCAGGGCTTCCTCCTTTCTTTACTTTTGTAAAGAGCAAATCAACCTTTGCGTCATTTTGCGCATACATTGACAGTATTTTTCCCGTATTGTTTAAACTGTAAATTGAATATTTTTTCTTAACAGTTTATTTCTCTTTATTAATATTTTGAGTTTGTTTATTTTATATATTTTGAATTGTTCCTTTTGCTTTGTTTCTTGTGCAAAATTGGTATATTTTTATGTATTTGATTTGTTTATTATTATTATTTTGATCATGTTTCTTCACCTTTCACAGTGCATATTTCTATTTAATGTGTCTATTTGCATGTGAGGAATTGTTGTGTTTTGTTTCATATATTATTATGTCTAGTTTAGTTATATTAACGTCCCGTTTTCAAGCAACTGGAGAGCTATTTTGGGACGGATCTCGCAATTCTGAGCCGTGGCCAGATGACGGGGACGGCTGGCACCTCCTCTTCAGACTTCCACGTTTGGCCACTGCGCATGATTTAGCGTGCAATAGGCCCCATACACGGCCGATCTTCGGTGGAATAAGGGTTCGAACCTGGAACTCTCCGTTCCCTGGTCACTAGACCACCGCGGTCCTTATATTTTTATGTAGTTTGTATGTGCGCCTGTATTTTTTCCTCTAGAAACTTCCTTCCACTGTTAATTTGGACTGATATCTGAAAGATTTGTATTATAGTTTTAGCACACAAGAAGTCTTTTCAAAAGAATTAAATTAATCGATTAAATTATAATTAAGTTATGAAAAAATATAATAACAGTTTTCTATCGTGCATGAATGCACAAAATTTCAAAACTTTAACCCATCTGGAAATGAGTGTAAAATCGATTATGAATTCTATATTTACAAATATGAAGCAAGTCAAGTTAAAAAAAATTGCAATTTGGAATTATTAGAATTAACGTAGTTTTATTGTCGCCAAAAAAATACATAGACTACACACAGAAAACTAAATATGTTTAATTAAAATAACAAAATATGCTTTTTATTTCTTTAATAATAGAGAAATAAACTGTTTAAAACTTTTATTTTGTTAACTGTTTTGTACTTGGAATTCAGATTATTGCGCAGAGTACAGTTTAGCTATTTTAATTAGAGAGTAGCTATTCTAGAGAAGCATAAATCTTTTAATGTTTATACTTCTTTTAATATATTGGAAAATATAAGAAGCACATTAATTTGTTAAAAATAAGCTTTTTTTCTCCTTCAAAAAATTGCATAAAAACGCATAACGAGAATTCTTGTTTTCATGCAATTGGTAAATGCTCGTAACATTTGCATTCCGTCATATCTCTTGAAATGTACAGAAGTAACTTCAGATATTTTTCTCGTCCTAGTCAGTAAGCTGTTCTCCCTTGAATTTTTATAAACTATTGAAAGTTCTCTTCAGCTTCTTCATCTGAAAAAGAATTTAAAATCTATTATCATTTAAATGAATATGAAGGGAGAAAATAGGGTCTGGCGGTATATCGTCAGGTCATCGGTACTCAGCCAATCAATAAGATATAAATAGTTGAGAAGTTTATTAAAAGATGCATTAAAATGTTTAAATAATTCTTTTAAATTTTATAGGAGTGATCACTGGCACCCCTATAAGTGGTGGAAAAAATGAAATTTTCACTTCATTTTTTTTTCACAAACTTTTTGCGGAAGAAATAAAACTGTTATTTAATTTTAGCTGCGTAAAACTAAGAATTATAAAAAAACAATAGTGTCCGGGAAAGCTAGCTAATTTTGTAACTAAATTTTTATATTTTGTTTTCTACCCTATACTCCGGGTTATTTTTAGGTGTCTATAAAGTTTCTGTCCCTCTATTTTTGCCACTCAATTCGACACTGGGGTGATTGTCGTTAGGTAATTCTCGAATAACGGTTTTTTTTACTTTCTTAAATTCGGATTGTTATGCTAATATGAACTTATTTTTCTCAGACTTCAATTACATGGGAGATACAATATCCTTGAACACTAATACCTTGGATTTTCTGCAGACTATAAAGTATCATTTATTTAAGGATCTCCTCGACTTATTACTGGGTTTCTTTCCGACTGACTAGTCATAAATTGAATTGGTCATAAGTCGGATTTATGTTTTTCAACACTTTTTTCCATTCAAACGAATTATAAATGCTGTACACAAAACATTCAATCTATGTATCTATAATTACTGTACATAATATATACGCTACTGTACGCGCTGTGAACAAAAATGAAAACTGAAATTGTGTTTTATTTTTTAATTTGAAATTTATTTGTTGTGGTCCAAAGTCGAGGAGAAGGTGTTTGTGTAATGTATTAGGTTTAGAAAATTCTCTAAAATCCCTAATGGTCAAGATATTTCGAAACAAAAATGATAAGTAATTTTATAAAAATGTTGCATCGAAAGAAATAAATTTTATCTAAATTTGAAAAATAAATTTTCTGCTTCGATAATGAAATTGTTTGAAAATATAATATGTGAATGTACAGGGTTGCCACTCTAATAGGAGCAATACAATAATTTTAAAACCATTAGGGATAGGCATATACTTATAATGTGAAGCAATGCTTTAAATACCGTAAATAATTGTATTTTATGTTGTTTGAATAAAAAACCTGCTGCTGAAAAAATTAGGGAATCTAAATTTTTATACAGTTCCTTATTTTGTTAGTCATATTTAGTAATATGTTTTTGACACACTTAACATTTTAAACAAAAAAATGTTCCACTCTTCTGAGACTAAAACTGAATGAATTACGAAACTTTGAATTTTATTATTTTAAGTCAACCAACAGTCTCCTCGAGGAAGCGTTGCTCTTGCTTGCTCGGCCATTGAAATGATCTAAAATCGTTTAATAGGTCGTCGATATTCATAGCTTCATGACTCGACATGTTTTTTAGTCGCAGAAGAGAGTATTTTTCTTTGCTTAAAATGCTAGTGTGTCAAGATCATTTTACTAAATATGACTGATAGGACAGGGGTTTAAATTTAGTTTAATTTTGCTTTATTTACGTCCCGTCTTGAAGCAACGCGAGGGATATTTTGGGATGGACCTCGTAGTCCACGGTCAGAAGACGAGGACGACACCTGAGTCGATACACCTTCTTCAAACTTCCGCACCACACCAGTGGGAGGATGTTTGACCACATGCATGCAACAGGCCCTATATCCTATATGCGGATCTACAGTGCCTATACACTGCGTATCTGCAGTGTCATCGGGTTTCGAACCTTGAGCCCTCCGGCCAGTAGGCCGACATCTTGCCACTAGACCCTTCGATAGGACAGGGGGACTGTATATATATATGTAGGCTTATTAATTTTGTCGGCATTTTTTTTATCGACTCAGATAGGACAGGACGCCACCTCACGCCCCTGGTTCTTATAACCTCAAGGGTTATCTAACCAGATGGGTGGATGCAGGGTGGATGAGTACAACAATTTCCACCTCAGGGCCCTGAGATCCCACGCGAATGCCATACTCCGAAAAACTTTAAATTCTCCCCGCCCCCATGAGTTAAACTTACGAAAAAACCAGAAAAGTTAAACTGAAGCAATTACTGAATCAAAGCAAATAATCTCCTTGTCTGGGCAACACACTCTTAAAGAGTTTGACATTTACAGATGGAAATGATAATAAACATTTAAACTACAGATTTTGCTTAAATATAATACATGCAGGAAACACACAAAAAAGTTTCGAAAATATGCACAATTAAACACAATTATCAGAAAAAATCTGTTCTGAATAAAAAAAATGAACGAAGAAATAAAAACATAAAAAATGGCACAAATTGTCTGTACCGTTGATATTTTGGGAGTTGATTTTACTTGACCCTAAAAATCCACGTTCTTCCGTGTTTATACCATACGCGCTCTGAAAATTTCACTAGAGCACGAATCCAAGCATGCATAGGGAATTTGTACTCAAACAGTTTTTATTTTTTCTCAGATTTCCCTAGGGTTATTCATTAGGAGTTTGTCTCTCTCTCTTTGTACTGTCTGACGGTTGCTTGACTATTTGAAACATACCTATTTACAAAACGCACAAAAACACAGACGGGGTAGTCTAAACAAGGTACAAAAGCTGAAGACACAATCAGAAATTTTCAGATGTTTTCACTTGATGGCTTGCTGACGAAAATGTTGATGTCGCAGAGAAAGGTTTACTAATGAAAAAAACTGACTTGACCCTTGATTTAAGAGTTGATGTATTGGAGGTTTAACTGGGTCGATAGATGGCTGGCTTTAAAAGGACCTGGTAATTATAAATATGATTGATAATCCCCCGAATTCTATGCAGGACAAATGACCTCTCCTGTACCATTCCTGTTCTAAGCTGGGCTCTGGTTGTTTTATGTGGCAGGTCGTTGTTAGCAGATCGGATGTAGCATGGTGAATAGGAGTTCCAATTTCTCCACAGCTACACAGTGGAGAGTTGGCTAGATGAAATCTGCGCAGATTTGAAGGAAAAGGGACGTGTCCTGTGAAAAACAGAAAATCCGCTCTATTCCAGTTCGCTGACTGCAGCGAAACTTTAGGAAATATATTGATTGTGGATCGGCCGTATCCCCTTCGCCCCATTCACTTTGCCATTGCTTCATCTTATATTTTAGAAGGATATTTTTGGCATGACATTTTGGCAGTTTTATGCTGAGTTGGATGTCGTTTGACTCTGCCACTTCCTTCGCTAGACTGCCAGCTGCTTCATTTCCGAAATAACCCACGAGGGCCTTTATCCATGAAATTTTGTATTTGGTGGATTTCTAGAAATATTTCAAAATTTTCCCTGGCTGTTCTGTTGGTGGTCTTTGGGCTAGAAGATGCTTGAATGCTGGCTCTATTTTCCACGAAAATTGTAACTTGAAGGCTTGTCTTGAGTGCAGTTGCGCATTTTACTGTTTCATTTAGGGCGAGCAGCTTGGCCTGAAAGACTGTATTGTCTTTAGTCAATTTAGCAGACCATTTATGAGTTGTATTGTTTTCTTGCATCACGCAGAAAGCTGTGCACACCCCATTTGGAGATTTATAACCGTCCGTGTAAAGGCGAGTACCCACGTCATTTGATCCACCGTCATCTAGTGGAATTTGGTCAGGAAGAAGATGCTTGGAGGGATGTGTAGTCTAGACAGTCACTCTGTGTTCTAGAACCTCTGGGCTGAGGTGTGGAATGTCTCGAATTGTTTCGGAGTCTGTAAAATTCGGTTATTCTGGCATCCAGCTGTAATTGGAAGTGCAGAGGTGGTATCCCCAGAATCACCTGGAGTGCAGCCGTCGGTGTTGTCCTATAAGCCCCTGTGATGGCCAACAGAAAACTTATTTGAATGGGTGATAACTTTCTTGCAATTCTGACCTTAGGGTGAAGGCACTATTAATGGGTAAATGCATCTTTATGCCATTGAATATTTTTAAAAACCATAGTTTCCATGTGTAGGTGCGTACAAAACACAGACCCACATTATTTTTTTTCTAGCAGCGTTTCTCCTTGTAAATGTTTGGACTGGAAATCATAAAGATAATTTGACTGGACCGTATCTTCTTCCAGGCTGGTGGAAGGACCTGGACAACCGAGCTGAACTTCTATATTTACAACAGATACCAGAATTATTCAACCCTGTTCCGGCCAACATTAAAACATGAATGCGCATCTAACACTGTGGAATATCATCATATTTCAGATTAGATAAGCGTAATGTATCACTTGGATGCAACTTTCTTAGGCTGATAGAGATCGACCGACACAATCTTCCGACCTCTGCTGTCTAATTTTTTTACTATTGGTTCACATAATAGGTTTCATCTATGTCGCTTCCATCAACTCTAATGATAGCCTTATTTCCAGGATTCCTCTTGTTGCCGGCAATGTCCGAGGACTGCTTTCTCGTTAAGTCGCAGGTGTGAGGCCTTTAATACATCTGCTAGTTACTCTTTTGACCATTTTCTGTATTTTTTTTTCCATACAGGGTGCATCATTTTGTCAATAAAATTTGAACCCTTTTTGTCATTGTGATGTTCATTTTATGAAGTAGCAGCGGCTTTCTCTTGGCGTTTCACCGCTTGCATTACAACCATGAATTGTATAACAAAACGTGGTTTGTTTAGGTGTGTACATCAACTCGTACAGTTTTGGCAATGAATTTTTAATCATCATATATGTCAATTTGTGCATATGAACCGTAGATCTCTCCATGTCGAATGATGGAATGCTAGAGGTTCAGAGCCATGTTCTCGGTTCAAGTGAATAACATTAAGAACGGCTCAGGAACACAGGGAAGTTCGAGATCTATATTTTCCTTTATCACATTTTGTTCCTTTTTAGCAGAGTTTACTTGCAAGAGACACACTGTAATAGGGCTTAATTTGTAAGTAGCCCGGAGCCATTGCGATGCATAGCAACTCTTATGTCTTTAAAGAACGTGCGATAGTATTGAAGGGTTTTCCTAATATATAATGGTATATTATGGTTTACCATGTGTTACGATTTTAAATAATAAAATCAATTTAAGTTAAATAATAAATTCATAGTTACGTAATAAACGTTACTTCTCTCTCATTCTATCTAACGTCTAATTACATCTCGTCTTGTGTTAATCTCTGCGATGTTTTGTCGTTGCTATACTGTAACGTCGTGATGTCGTTTTCTGTTGAAAGATGCGTAATGGATCTAAAAATTAAATCGACTCGTCTCACATGTTGTGGATTAAGGTGCGTATACACTTGCGAGCAGACGCCGAATAGAATCGTTTGTGAACAGATGCTCGCAAGTGTAGACGGGTTATTTTATTTCCCGCGAACGGTCAGGGTGCTGCTGGCGGCGAGCCAAAAACTGTCGGCTCGTCGAAGAATTCAAAGAGATTCGCTATTCTAGTTGGTACGGGTTAATGTGCTGTTCGCTGGATACGGCGAATCTGCTTCGAACTTGAAAGATCATATTTAGATAAGCGTGTGCTTCTTAATTTTTTTTTTTTTGCCTTTTCTCTGGTAATTATGGAGTGGACAGAACTAAACATATTCATATTAATAGAAGTTTACAGAAATTAGCCTTTTCTCTCGTATCCGAACCGCACGGACCGTTGTAGAAAAAACTTAAAAGAAGGTTTCCCCGACAGAAAAAGGTGAGGAAATAAAAGTATCAGTGACCCAGTGTAAGAAAAAGATTATATTCTTGCTTCCACCGACACAGAGAATAAAGAATTCCATGGAAAAAGGAAAATATAAGTTATAAAATATAAAGAATACAAATATTATATATTTTTAAAACAATTTTAGTTTTTTTATTCTTGACAACAATTTTTTTACAACATTAGTTTTATATAATAAGTTTTCAATTGCTAGTCATCTTGGTTAAGTTACTAATTCATAATACATATTTATTTAAAATTTCCCCATTGTTTGATGAGGTTAAAAAATATGAATTTTATATAAAAATTGAAATTAATGCGAAAAAGAACGAACTTTTTTTGTGCTTGCTTCTGAGATAGAACATTTTAATATTAAAAATTTTGAACAAAATATCTACGCATGGTGAAATTTTCCTTAATTAAAATGTCTAACACCAAAGAGACCTGAATTGTAATGATTGTGAAATTAAAATGAAACTTAAAATATATAATTAGAAAGAACAACGAAATTAAGTGTTTTCGTTTTTGCAATTGTTATTTAATTTGGTTAAGTTACTAATTCGGAGCGCATATGTACTTCAAATGTCAGCTTTGTCGTTTGATAAGATATTGTAAGATTAGCTTTAAAAATATGAATTTTATGCAATCTGAAATTAATGCTAAAAGGATTAATTTTTTTTCAACTCTGCTTTTGAATATTTTTATATTAAGTGTTTTTTTTAATATTAAGTGTATTGAACTAAATGACTACGCATAGCCAAATTTTCATGTTTTCTTAATCTAAATATCTAAAACGAAGGAGACCCAAATTATAATGGTTGCGAAAATTGACATGAAAGTTAAAATTAGAAGGTAAAACGAAAATAAATACTTCCTTTACTGCAATTGCTTTTGGTTAAGTTATAAATTCGAAATGCGTCACTATTAATATTTTACTTTTGTTGTTTGATAAGACTAAAATGTATAAATTCGAAATAATTGTAATATTAAGTGTTTTTAACTAAATGTCTGCGGTCATGGCCCAATTATAAATTCATCTAAATTAAAATGTCTAAAATTTAGTTTAGTTACATTAACGTCCAGTTCTGAAGAAACGCGAGGGCTCTTGGGACGGACGTTGTCATTTTGAACCGTGGTCAAATGACAAGGACGGCACCTTAGCTGGTACCCTCTCCAAGCTTCCACATCACACCAGCGGGGGGAGATTAGGCACGGCAGATCTTCTGGAGAATCGGGTTTCGAGCCTGGAGCCCTCCGGCCCCGAAACTGAAACCTTATCGCTATGCCGCTGAGGCCGTTTAGAATGGCTAACAGAAAAGAACCTGAAGCACAATAATAGCGAAATCAAAAAGAAGCTTTAATCGGTAATTAGAAAGTAAAACGAAAATATTTTTTTCCAATTACTTAAAAAGAATCAGTTTGAAGTTGGTGCAACAAAATATTTCACTTCACAAGTCTTATCAAATAAAGTAAAAACCATTTCACTGAATGAGGTTTTAGTTGAACATTTAAAAATGTATGTAATATTAAAACTGTGCAAGTGAAATTCTACTTTGGAGTTTATGTATCAAAGAAAGCAAACTTCGTTAACCACAGCTTTAAAAATAGAAAAAATATTTACACGATTAAGCGATTTGATAACAGAATTAAATTAGTTTGATTTTTATAACAATGAAAAGTATTGTTGGAAATCATAAAAAAAATATTGTTTAAAAAAATTGTTGAAATCAAAGGGAAAATAGTGCGATAATTAATACTTTGGTAGCGGGTCTCGTAAAAATACGATTTGTTTTGTTTTTGGATTAACCCAACGTGAGTTTCCTTATTCAAAAATTTGAATTCCGTATGTGAGAGTGAGGTAAAACCGGATACCTTGGTTCTGGCTCCATTAATTATCTTTTCTAGAGGACAGATTCAGAATTATTCTCTACTAGTCAAGAAGAAAGACTGGCCATAGAGGCTGTGCTGTTGCTATTGAATTCACTGCGACTGTGAAGATGCTTTTGTTTTAACCGGAACTGTTAGAGTTTTTGCATAGCATATAAGGAATAACTTTTGCTGTGATTATTCCTTTTTTTTCATGACTGAATTCTTTAAAGAAAAATTCAACACGAAAGTGGAAAGCATTAGGGGTTTTTAGAGAGAAAGGGAAGGAAAAAGGGTATAATTCTTAACAGCTTATACGTATCGAACGTTTTAATGTTAATGTTAAAAAATATATAGAACAACGCAGCGCATTGCATTTAGATATTAGCTAAATAACGTCGAAAATATGAACAGTACATTCTTGAAATTTTTATAATTTTTTGAAACTCAACCATCTATTATGTGTATGAAAATTTTATTCATGTTAATAGATTTTTTACTATTAGTGATTTATTATGTTAATAACAAATTTTTATTTATTTATAATCAAGTTGAAAAATAGTATAGAACATTTTTGGTTAAATCGTATTTGATATATATGAAAGCACCGTTTATACGCCTTTCAAGGGACTGACGAAAAATGACGAATAAATGAAAAGACGTATACTCGAAATGAATTACAATGCATAATACGAATGCATCGGGACTGTGATGAAACGACCTATAAATATAATCGATGTATAAATGAGAAACGTATAAACGCCGCTTTACTGTACATTGTTTCACCATATCTTTCTGCATGGGTAAGAACAGAATGTCTTCTTTGCAAATCCTTTATGGAGATGTTTGGAATCTTTTTCACTTAAATTTTGGTTTTGTAATAGAGTATTGTACATATTGTAATCTAGTAGGATTTGTTTCTATAAAAGATAGCAATTTCCTAATGATAAAATGCGAGGAAATAGGTACTCTAATTAATTTTCAAATTTGTCCTTTTTTGATATTAATTTAAAGCAGGTTTGACCTTATTTTGCTATTTTGAACATACAACCCTGATTACTAAACAGAGTGGCGTATTCAAATTGGAGAGTGCTATCTGGACTGTATTTAATTACAATTACTTCTTTAATACATTGTAAAAGTATATATCCCCATTATTTTTTTAACAAACTTTTTCTGTCTAATAAAGTTGCCTACTCAATTAATTCAAGCGTAAATTGAATAATTCTCTAAATTAATCGCATTGCATTTATTGTCTTCCATGCTCTTCTTGCCAAGTTCAACTTGCTTCCAAAGACCTTCCCCCCCATTAAGAATCCTTCTTCTATAACTGAGTTGATGACTTATGGGTTCAAAGTATACGCTGTTCGCGCAATTCTATGGAACCAGATGCATTCGTAATGAGAATAATTTATTCCAACACCCTGTGAGACTAAACAAACTCTTCTCATTTCGATTCGAAACGTATATAAAAATGATCCAAGTCATAAATTTTCAACACCTTCCCCCCTCCCAGACCTTTCAAAAAAACCCTCCGCTATCGGTGATTAACGGCGATGATTGACGGATTCCAAGCCCATTCGTCCATTTCTATGGAACGCAATCTGTTCGTCTTGAAAAATTTCCTCAAACACGCAGCAAATCGTAAACTAACTGTTTTAATCATGTTCGGTTCGCCAAGTGTATACCCACCTTTAGGTGAACATAAATAGTTAAAATTGAATTTAAGTAGTCATCAGAAATCAATTTTGAATTGAATAACCGATATAAAATAATTAAAACTCGCACGCCATAATATATGCAGTGCGATGAGCAAATTTGTTAAACCGTCATTTCAAGAAAATAAATAAATAAAAATGCAGTTGCGTAAAACTACAAATTATACCGAAATTAATAAATTATTCTTGTTTTGACGTTTATTCCATTTAATCTTTCAACTTAAAAATGAATATAAATAATAATTCTGTTAGATAATAAATGTGTGCATGTGAATTAGTTTAATAGAAATAAACCAATATTCGTAGGATTAAGAACATACCTTACTTAAAGATGGATTGAAATCTCTTTTGATATTGTAGATTCTTTGTTTTCACTTTTCACAACTTCATCTTTTGGCGAGTTTCTCTCATCAACTTCGGTGGATTGGAAGTTCCAAGGCTGCACTTCTGCCGATCCAAAAAGGCAAAATAATACTCCAGAACTCATAATGACTGCAATACATAGCAGGAAAATTTTTTTCCATTGTTCCAGAGATTCCTGAGAGAGAAAATAATAGGTGCATCAGTAATATTCAATTTAACACTAAAATAATACTTCAAAAATATATCAAACCAATGAAGATGATAGAGTATAATGAAGAACAATACATTTTAAAAGGAATAAGAATGTGCAAATACTTGAATTCAGATGATACGCTACATGCAACAGGCATCTGCTGGAAGATTACAAACATCATTTGTAGCAATTTGACCCAAACTATGTTGCTTTGAAAGCTATTATCTTTTAACGGCAAATTATGGAAATAAATTTTAGGATAAAACAAGCAGGAATACCAGAGTCTGGCTTTTCCCAGATGGATGAGTAACGGGGAAAGCTGAAGAGAAAGACTACAGCTCATCGAAATGAACTATGGCAATTCCCTTCAGTTTCCCCTTCCATGTTTCACCACTGGCACTGACAGATCTGTCTTTGGTGTGCCGTGAAAGAGCTGACTAGAAGTCAGATGTCAGAACCCTTGAATCTCCGAATACTGAAACTCGAGTTCAGCTTTCAGTGACAAGAGACCCGTCTCAGAAATAACAATGATAGTTCGTATTCTTAAAGGGTTCATATACGAAAGAGGAAACTGCTTCGGTAATGGTAATTAGGGGGATGTGGACAAGGAACTGGCTCTCTTTTTTTCTCCAGGGTGAGCCAATCTAACGAAAAAAGAACGCACCTAAGGTAGGGAAACTAGGAATACTTGAACCCAAGTATTGATTTTTCTGATATTTATAGAATATATTTATCATTAGCAACGTAAAAGCATATATTTTTAAAAATGAAAAATGTATGTTTAATTGATATTTCATTTAATCATAAAATAACTATATTTAATGAAATAACCTAGGGTCATGTATCCCTAACCTTAGGGATACTTGACCTTACATGCAAAGAGTACTTAAATTCTTTCGATAATTTGTATCTACGCGAAATTCAGATATTAGGTTAAAATATTGAACTGAAAGCATCTAAATTATCAAAAATTATTGATGAAACTAATGTTTAAAATTAAATAATATGGCATCGATAGAACTCAATTGTTTTTTAAAAATCTAGCTATATAATAAATTAAAATAGTCTAGTCATTAAATTAAATCCAGTTATTAAAATAAATTAAATTAGTTCAAAATTAAACAAACAATTAAAATATAGATTTAAATAAATGATAAAAATCATGACAGTAAAACTTTGAACCTAGCAACGTTCACGAGCGCAATGAAGAATTGCCCATTTTGGAAAACTAGAATAATATAAAATAACACCAAAATTAAAAGAAAGAACTTTAAAAATGTTGAACAAATCAAGAAACTGAAAAAAACTTGACAGACCTACTCGGTTCTCCTAATATTGCAATAGAAACAAAAACAAAAGAAGAAAATATAATCTACGAGAAAATTCAAACCAAAAAAAAGACTAACTCAACCAAAATGGCGAAAAGTTAAATAAAACCAAAAGATGAAAAACAGTTCGAGCAAATTATTTTTATCAAACAATAAATGAATAAAAATCATTTATTTGAAAGCGAGGAAAAAAATGGAATAAATAAGTTTCTATTTTTTTAAAAATTTTACAAAAGTAATTCTTTGTATTGTTTGAAACTATCAAATTAAAAAGATATTATATTCTTTAAATAATTATTAAAAAACTATTTTTTAAAATTATTCAGATCTAAGACCAAAAAAATAATGGTCATTACGCTGATTAATCAAGGCGAAAAGTTGCTAGTACAACCATCAGCTTGATTTATTTGAGCTGCTTCTTGTCAGAGACAAACTCCACCACACCACAAAGTTGATCTCAACCAGGATATCAGAAGGGTCAATTATCCCCAAAAGATTAGAATCAAGTATCATTAACTTGACTTTTCTGAATAATCTAAATATTAAACCAATTGGAATTAAGATATTGCATAACACGGTACATCAAATTATAGATTGAAGTATGTTTAAAACTCAGATAAAATTTAATTCATCATATCTTCAATAGTTAACTTCCACTCAGGAATGGATAAGAGAATATTTACATCTGGACCCCAAAATAAATTTACCTACACACTACTACATTGGCTTTTCAGAATGGAATGGAAATCCTTTCCAGTAGATCATATGACCAAAGGTCATATAGGGAAGACACCCACAAATTACCAACTTCCTCAGAATCTGATAAAATCATGTAGTGCCAAATATCCCTAGGGATCAAATGTCTCTAGTTTCACCTATTCAATAATTCACACTTAACGAAGCGTTGGGTGGAAACTTCAAATACATTTTCTAGTGATAACCGTATTTTGCTTGAACATGCGTTTCCGGTGCATCAGAATTGAAACAGCTAAGGAGGGAATTCGAATGGCAACAGGACTGTTCTAATGGTTATGTCAATGACACTGAATGCAAAACGATACATCTGAATAATAATAAAACCCATTATGATATCTTCCATGGAAGGATAGTTGAATGTGTTTCAACAGAATGGAATGCAATTGCAATCCTACCAGCTCTTAGAGATGTTAACACTCTTTAATGAACACCACGATCAAAATGCAGTGGACGCCGGTCGTAGTGATAACTTAGGGTCAAGATCAAGGCGATTACTATATCCGAATGATCAGTATATCCAAAATACATTAAAAATTATACCAATCTATAGTATGCAAGTATAGCAGCTAAAGCAGACTACACAGTATTGTTGGTATGCACACATTTGGTTTTAATTAGTAAAAGAACATCGATACAATGTACAAAATTGAAAAAAATATATGCACACATTTAATTTTTTAAGCTTTCTCAACAATGTCATAGGGGCAACCTGTTTTAGTTCTTAAGCATTCGTTGGATAAACCGTTCATATGGATTATGTTCATCAAAAGATTCAGAGGGGTATTGGGCTGATGTTTTTAAAATACGAAGGGCTTGCTGAGTTTCTTTGATTGATTGATGGTATCTCTTCTGGCCCTTCCTCATCGTTATTTTCCTCATGTTCTGAGGCGTATTTCATTGAAACTTATCACTACAAGCGAATTTCTGATCACTAGAACCGGCGGATTTCCTATGTGTTTAGAGACGAAAGATCCATTCCACGCTATTTTCATCAGTACAACCGATTGATTGTTACATCCGTGATCACTACAAGCGACGACTACCGTATTTGTAACCAATTGAGCATAAGCAGGTATCCTGACTCTATATCGGAATAACTAATGCTGATCTTATTGAACTGGTATTTCATCGTCGACAGCTGCCTAGCAGAATGGCATCCGACACTTGTACGATCGAAAATATGCATAATTTCTTGTCTGCATTCAACAACACGACTTCTACAGGGATTTCTGATAAAAGATACAATCACATTTTAGAAGTCGCTACTCATGACTTTTTTCACCTAAGCTCTTGAAGTTATAAGTACGTTTTTACATCAGTGCAACAAACATGTCTTATTTTCACTACTAGTGTTGTTATTTATGTAATGCATTCTGTCTTCAATTCGATAATCAGAAGAAAAAATAAATGAAAACATTTTTAAAAAATCTGCTATTAATCTTTAGCATTAAACTCAAACTATGTAAGAGAGCATTTGAAATTTTACTTTACAATGCAGATATTAAAATCCAAAAGATCATTGCGGTCTCACCTCTACGTCGATCATCGCACCAACGATAATTGGGAATATAAATGAAGCTGAACTTGCAATGGTGTTGGAGAATGCGAACAGACTTCCTGCAGTTTAGAATATAAAATGATGAATAAATCATCCATTTTCAAAACTGAAAATTAATATTAAATGATTTCTACCAATGATATAATTTTGTTTTATTTCTGTAAGTATAGAGGAACAGAAAGACAGATCAGAATAAGGTTTATTTCTGTTTAAATTTTTGAAATATTGTTCTAGGCATATACCAGCGGATGAAGGTATAATGTGAACTCTCTTAGATTTACTCATTGTTTCAAATACCTTCCACTAGGCTGCATGGATTTTCCTTGAACTTCTAATATATGAAGAATAAGCTTGGTCTCACAATTTACATTGAAGATTCGGTCATGAGGGCATTTAGGTGATCGATCAGAAATAGATGAAGACGAAACCTGTTTTCGGCTCACCCCGTGTCACAGGAAAGTGATGATGATTTGCAACTTTTATCAATGGTTTTCTTTAATATGCTCATTGCTTAAATGCATTTTCGTAAAAATAGCATGTATATTTTGGAAAATAAAGGTTTTCCTTAATAATCCAAACTTTTTCGTATATTTTTTGCTTATAACATACAGAGTTTCAACCAAATTATATGAAACTTATAAAATTTTTGTCAATATGTTAGAGATGCGTTGTATAAAAATTTAAATTAATACTTTGCAAAATAGAAAATATATGAGATTTGTAGTGAATAATTTTTTACTGCGCATATGAGAAAAACAGCGCATGTTTCTCTCATAACTTCAAAGACAGATACATAGGGCAACATGTATAAAAATTCCAATTAAATACCGTTAGCATTCAGAGATATATCGTATTTGCAAAGAAGTGAATTTTAGTTACACTCTAAGAGAAGCTAAATAATGAGGATTCTTGCTCAAATTGATATTTTTAAAACTTGAATCTTCGAACAGTAATATTGAATTTTATGAAAGTTGAAAATACTGAACACTCATGGTATAAATTATTTAAAATGATGAATTTCGACGATAACTATTCGAAGATTCTCTTCTCGGTTCTTTTTATCCTCTTTTTCAGTGCAAAGTTATCCCACGCCAGAAAAAAAAACTAATAACAAATTACCAAAAAGTATAATTGGCATTCAAAACAACAAAATGAAATTTAGACCTATTATCTTTCACATTTAAATGCAGTTGCCTTCACAAATTAACAAACAAATATAATTGGCATTCAGAATAGCAAAGTGAAATCTAGGTTTATTATCTTCCATATTTAAATGCAGTTGCCTTCGCAAATGCCGTGCTCTCTTCAACAGAGACAGATTTTTCAGCATTAAAATTTTTAAGTTCTGGCTCAATGTTTTCTTCCCTCTGTAATCTCCTGAATGATTGTTATATGCGTTAGAATGAAATACACTAATGAGTGTTGCTACGAAACAAAAAAAATCTTAATCTCGTATCTATATAACCATATATTATCTATATTCCACTTTTCAACAAAAATTTTATACTGGTACAAAGTTACCTCCAAGTGTGCAAAGCAATCCCGTCATACGGTAACAAATAAATTTACAGACATACAGACGAAATACAGCATGACCGAGTTGAAACAGGATCTTGTTTCCCTCGGTAATATTGAATTGTATAAAAGATGAATATCCTGAATACTCATGAATGCTTATAAATTAAATACATAATTTAAATTGCAGTTCGACGATTGCTATTTGAAGATTCAAGTTTAAAAAATATCATTTTGTTTCTCTTAGATAATAAAAGTAATTCAGCTTTTGCAATGCCGATATATTTCTGAACCTTAATGGTAGCAAACCGAAATTTTTATATAAATTGCCCTATGGCAATAAATTATAAAATTGCCATAGGGCAATATATAAAATTGCCATAGGGCAATATATAAAATTGCCATAGGGCATATTATATATGGCTTCTAAATTATAAAAGAAAAATTATGCTTTATTTCGCGCTTGCGCAGTGAAATATTATTTAATACAAATGCTTATATTTTCTCTAATATTCAAGGTATTTACTTCAAACTTTACTACATTGCTTCTCTAACAAATTTTCACGCATTCCGCAAATTTCGTATAATTTGGTTGAAAACTCTGCATGTTATAAACAACAAACATGTGGAAAAATTTGGAATTTTTTAAGAAACTTTTATATCTACCCGAATATTCGTGCTATTTTTACGAAAACACGTGTACAAATTGTGCCCATTAAACAAAGCCATTGATGACAGTTTCAACTCGTTATCAGTTTTCTGTGAAACGGGATTAGTTGTAATCCCTTTTCGTTTTCATCACTTTCTGATCGGCTCCCTAAATGCCCTCGTGACGAGATCTTCACTGTAAAAGCTGAGCTCCGAATACTGTATAGCCCACGATTCTCCAAATCTGATTGCGGACCATTGTATATTTTCGCATCTTAACCTGCGCATTGCCGAGTAGTCCAGTACATTCCATTTGGATCAAAGACAGGTTTGTTTTCCAACGGTTCAAGTCGATCGATTTAGGTGGGTCATTCACGAGTACTCCAAAATGCAATATCGGCCGCTTTGATATCTCCTACTCACCCGCCCCCACACGGGGAAATTTCGCTTTTTGGAAAGAACACCCTACCCACCGACCTTATTTCTCCAGTCTGACTCCCACGCACATTTCCCTTTCCAAACGCTCCGAACCACACACAGGTTATTTAACGCTCTCCTCGAAAGATCATATTTCACTTTTATGACCAGACGGCCTGAATACATAACTAACCTCGTTGGATTTCCAACTTGGCCGTCTGTCTACGCCAATTTTCATCGGATTTTAACATTGACGAAGGCGTTCGGCATCCCGGGTTCCAAAAAAAAATTGATTGGACTACCTGTGAATGTCCCGCTTTACCAATGTTGCTTAACTTTTGGACATGAGTGTAATTATTATTAATATTATTTACATGGTATTGGTATCTTCGATGGTATTATGAATGTAGCTCCATTTGGCTGGAATCGTTAAAGAAAGCTGAACATTTCATTAAACAGAATCATTGAAACGGTCGTTATCTTGAAATGGAATCATAAAATAGAAATCCTTATAAATGCGTCTTTTTTGATTACTTCAAGGTCATTCATGCTAAATTCGAAGGAAACTGAACAACGCGTTAGGGCGTAACAAAATATTTATAAACAAACAGACGAAATGTCGAACGGCAAAATTGAAACCTCACTTCGCTCGGCAATAAAATTAACGATGATAAGATCTGTAGATGGTAGGAAGAAACTGTAGAAATTTTTTCGATTCCTGCACAGTGGAAAACAGTTAATAAGACCTCTAACAGATAGAGGGAAAACTTTTCAGAATCCTTTTAAAATATCTAGAACAGAATAATATGGTAATATTTAATAGAAATCAGGCAAATATGCACTTTGGGAAGTTTCTTTGTGGATAATTAGTCGCTTGGAGGATTAAGCTAAAAAATGTCAAGTATAATTCCTTGATAATGGTCATTTCTATGTTATGGTAATTATCTGTTATCATTTTATGTGTTACGTAAGTAATTTCAACAAATAAAGGCCATTATAAATAACGCAAAAAGACCATTTTTCAAAAAAAAGTACCTGCAAATGTGGGTGACATATCGGAAGGTACAACCATGCAACCTGGGACGGATATTCCTATGAAACTAAACGCAATGATAGAACAAACGTTGCTCCATACTCTATCGCATCCTGCAAAATACATTCCCAACAGAGCCAAAGAGTATCCTAAAGAATCTGTAAAAATGTAATTGTTAATTTATTTTTGTTGCATTGCATTCCATATATCCATTCCAAACATCTATATTACATGGTCTAAATATCCATTTCTTCCTCTACATTGTAATCCTTCTGCATTAAAAACAAGTATTAAAACACAAAAATTAATTTTATCATCAATATATTGAAGTTGCATTCTTAGAAAAATAAATAATTTTGAATGGCATTTTTTCTCCTTGAACCCTTAAAACATCCTTGATAATTGTACTATTTACTCAGTACATTATTTTGATTTTTCGCTGGCATTATCTTAATAGCTTGAAAATAAATTTCAATACAACTACAAAGATTTCTATAATTCTACTGCAACCAATCAATACATTGCTATCACCGAAGTGTAAACGTTATGTTTTTGGAAAAAATTTTCTTTGTTTTTAAACAAAGGTTTTTAAATTTTATATATATTTGCCTGCCTGGTTTGAAAACAATCTAAAAGTGGAATTTAAAATTATTAAATTATTTCCATGTTTGGAAGGTCTTATCGGTCCAAGAAATTACATTCATTTTCATCAAAGGAAATAAGTCTCCTATCAGATCCAGACTTACTGAATGAGTTTAGAATTTAATCTCTGCAGACAAGCTGTCCCTCGAAATAGGAAAGTTTGTAGCAGGGAAGAGATGACATAAGTAAGGAAGAAAACGTTTACTTTTGTAATTTCCCTTGTTTTGGTTTATACTGTGTTTTTGATGTGTTATGTTTATGTTATGTTATGAACTTATGTTTCTTCAAAAAAACTGTTATCATTTTTATCGAAGCCCACATAACCTTAGACATGTTTTATTTTGCCCTTGTTTGCATTTCAGCTTGACATCCTTGCTCTAGAGTGTCAGAGCTTCAACTGCCCTCACCCACGTATATACACCGGTCGCATTTCAGCATTTATGATCCGAAAGTCCAAATGGGACACGTGGATTTCCAGAGGGGTTGAAAATCCAAACTTTTAATAACGCCGCTCCAATTCTCATCGTAATTTCGCATTGCCGACAGGATTTATCGTGGAGTGGAGCCCTCCAGAATGTCCAATTTTAAGCTGGATATACACTATCGATCTGTTCCAATCTATCTGGAGGGCTTCTCAGCTGACCGTTTGCAAGTTCAGCTTATGAAATTTGGTGGGTCATTCACAGGTTCGGACTGCGACAACCGCATCTATGGCCAACCTGATTTTCTAGGCAACTCCACATCCTTCTTCCCTCGATTTCAAAACGAATTCTCCACCCCCCCCCCCTGATTTCTCCAGAATGACCCCACCCAACTCTCCCTCCCTAATTTTGTAGTTTTCGCTTTTGCGAGAGAGGCTCAGTCCTCGTAACCGACTATCGTATGTCAGTTTTATGGCCTAATGAAAATCCAACCAGGATGGAATTCCACCTTTTTCTCAGTCTACTCCATTTTTCATCTGTTTCTTACTTTGACGAATGGGTTTTCATTCTGTAATACGATGAAAATGGAGTGGCTTAATGGTGAATGTCCAGCTTCACAGGCCTGATGGAGTTGATTCTTCCAATGGCGGATGACGATTATTGATTTTTTTATGACACATGCGAAGTCTCGCAAAAATATTTTTAAGTTTGCAAATGAAAATGGAGACCAACTTTGAGCCAGATTTTTAGTTCCATGATCTGTTCATCACTATCATAGCAAGTTAAGTATGAATTGAATAAATGGCTACAATTCTTCAAAAGTTATGACTGATTTAGAAGCCGTGTTTCCTTTGTTTCCTCATCCCATTAACTGTGGTTGATAACTTTCAGCAGAGAAGGTCTGACAAGGTTGGTGGATGCTTTCCTCAATGAAAATTTGATTTAAGCAATGTTAGGTCTGGTTTTGTCATTTTGGATTATCAGAACAAATCATCATCAGCACTTCCAGTCAAAATTCGAATAAAAACATTTTGCTTTTGGAAGCAACATTTCACATTTGTTTAATTGCTTTTCAATGTGTATTTTTCATTTAAATGTATAATAATAGGGGATCGAATTCCCCTATTACTAAATCATTCCTATTGAGTTCAAACATCTCCTTGGGTAGCGATGACTATGTGGCAGAGTCGATTGCACCAGATCCACCGTGTTTAGTGGATTAGTGCACATTAAATCGGTAGTGTGTGTCACTCGTCCTCTCACTTATACGGCTTGAAAGTAAGAAGGCAATGGGAGGATCGGATCAGGTGTCTTCCTCGACATCCGACCACGGCACCAAATTAAGATGTCCATTCCCAAACAATCCTGTGTTGCTTCAGAACGAATGACAAATGATCAAATTAACTAAACTAAAGCTTACGCTGTATTTATTGTGATTTAAAGTTTCTTATAGGCTTGTGATGGCCCGAATTTTTTTGATGCTTCCAGTTCTGCTGTCTCAAACCTTTAATATCTCCCAGAACACTCTATATCTTTCATATGAGTGTGTTTTGTGCGTGTTTTTAAGTCATTTATATTAAAATCTTCAATTTGTGAGATGAAGATTGTTTATCATGTTCTTCCACAAATAAAAAGTGAATTTTTGATTTCAGGCAGCATTTTTAGTACGTTTTTTAAAAATACTTGTAAGTTCTCTAAGATACTATCGGTTTAACTTATCCATTCTGCAAGCCCTCTCTCCATTATGTCTGTACAAACTTCATACGTCAGATCTGAAGTATTTTGAAGTTTCGGCATTTTTTTTAAATATCGACAAACGCTTCATCATTATTTTTCTTTATCTAAAAGAAACAAGAATATCAACTTCTACATTATTTCTAAGGTTAGGAAACATTAGTGTTTTGAATTTTTTTCGCGCATTTTCAATCAGGCATCCTAGTATATAATAGAAAACTCAAGAGTAAAATCTTTTCTGCGTTGCGTTGCAAATATAACTTACCTAAAACTAAAAATATTACTCACCTAATATGGAAAATATTACTCACTTGATATTGGAAATATAACTTACATAACATTGTACATCCTTTTCGAGCTCTGTCCACTCCGATATAACCGTGCGTATTAAGCCATTTAGATATCCAACCTCCAAGATATATCAACAGAATTTGAAATACATATGGAATGGAATTTAACATACCATTCTGAAAAAAAGGGAAGTAGGTTAATATAAAGATAAATAGATATATAGGACACAGCATAGAGAGATATTGCACTTTTAAAGTTATATTAAATGTTTCACATCTACTTTGAAAGGTCCTGCGATTTTGCATAAAATGTTCTTATCAAGGCAAAATTACGAGGGTTGTAAATGAAGTAGTGGCAACATAGATAGTAAAAAAGTTATAATGAACTTTCAAGTAAAATTGCATTACATTCCATCACTATAATGACCAGCAAAGTTTTATACCTTTTGACAAATGTCAGAAAGCCATAAGATACCATTAGCAAGGTGGTGTTTTGTTGATGAGAGCAATGGAGAACCCTAACCTTCGCCATTTCTTCAGTATATGCCACATCATTTGATGACTGATACCAACTTCTACGGGTAATTACCGGAAAGTCCAAAGACTGTCTAATGAAAGGAGACCACTCAAGATGTCAATCTGATGTTGAGGAATGGACGGCCGACCTGAGCGGTGCAAATCCGCAGACTCATTCCGACCAGCACGAAACGCTTTGACCCATCGTACAACCATTCTATACAAAAACGCACAGGCCTCGCGAAATCTGCGCTAGTATTCAGATGCATTTTTGCCAACAGCAACCTCGATTTTAATCAACGTCAGCTGATCACCTTTTGTAAACATGCATTAGAGCGGTAAAAATGACACTCTCCACTTTAAGGCCGCACAGAAACTTCCTTTCTTGCTAGATCGACTATTTTTGGCAATTTACATATCGACACAGTGCCATCTCACGGCTCCTATATCCTGTTTGCGCATGCCCGACCTTCTGCGACCTTCTGCGACTTTCTGGACTACGTTGCTACTGCTTAATTTACAACCCATGTATAATAAATATCATGATTATATCTACAAAAGTATCAATTTTAAGTAATGAACTTTTAACGTGGAGTCTAATTTTCTATGAGGCAGTAAATGATTTTCGTTTATTTCCTGCCACGACTGTTAAGTATAAGTAGGCTAACCCCGTTCCAGCCTAGGCCGAGAGGAAGAGGTGATGGGGTCGTGCAAGGCGACCCCGCCCGGTCGAGAAACAGAGGCGCCACTTGTCGGATCAGAAACCAACAACCTATTCTTAACTCAACGACTCTCGAGTTCCTGCATCCATTCAGTGGCCGTATATTAAAATAACCGATGTGAATTTTCCTACCTAACTCGACAGTAATCATTCAAGGAGCAATTATTCATATTATTCAAGAAAAATAAAACAAATAAATATAGATACACATAAATATAAGGCATGATTGTTAAACGTAATGAATAAATTCTTCAAATTGATGCCACCGATAAGATAGAGATATAAAGTGATTGATGGATTGGTTTAAGCGTAGAAACTGCAGGATTCCTCTCTTCTTTTAAAATCTCATTTGATTGGCAGGTCGAGATGTTTTCTGTAGTATACTGACGAATCGCTTAAAACAGCATCCTGGGCGCAATAGATAGTATTCAATTAAGATCGTTCATTTTAAAATAATAGTATCGGAGAGTCGATAGAAGAACGAGTTCGTTAGTTCGAAAGTTTTGTACCTGATGTTTCAGGGTTAGCACAGCATGATAGGTGAAAAGCCAGTCGTTAACACAGTTCAGATTTTATAAAAGCCATAAATGTGGTCATTTGTGCAAGTAATCGCTGCAATCACATCACAATCGACTAAATTAGGCATTTTTCGTGCTTGCCAAGGACAGTTTATAGCATTCTTATCGAATCTTGAACCAGATCTACAACGCTACAGCGCCACCTGTCGGCAAATATTTATAACTGGCCAATTTCTGAAGCTGTATCAGATTTTTACGGCTTTCATGGACCGCCATAATACGGCATTAGTTCTCATCGATCTCCGTTGCCGAGTTATTTAATTTTAAAATGAGGGAGTCCTTTGTTGGACACCCTGTATATTGCATGAGAATCGTCGTCAGCTTGTCGCTGTTTGCTTAATTTTTCGAAAACAGTCGAATATTGCTCTGTGGGATATTTCCCGCTGTTTCGTGATTGCCAGACTGGGTTACAGAGAGCATTTCATGCGCTTTCAAGCGCTATTAGACCAAACTGACTGATACATTGTCAGTGAAAGTGTCAGAGCTAATAGGAGGAATACTAATACGAGTATAGAGGAGTTGTGAACTCTCCACCTTCTGTAGTTCTTATTCAGCTTGTGGTACATCCCCACTGGCGAATTCTATACGCCATACCTGTCCACAGTGGGTTAAGCAAGTTTGATGCGGAACGGGTTAACCTTTATATATTGAAGAAATATTTTGCATACATAAGTTTTATGCTAAAAGAAAAAAAATGAGGGGGTGTACGCTTAAAAAATGTTAAGTAAATTTTTCACCATTATAATAAGGGCCACCCTAGTGTATAATGCATTGCCACGCGGATTTCTCTGGAAGTGGAAGAAAAATGTAATAATTGCACAGAAATGTGTGTTTTTTGCACTCTACACAAAAAGAATTGCAAGTCAATTAGATAATACTGAGTGATGAAAGACATTCAAAATTTGGTGCAGAGAAATTATAAGGCATCAATTCTACTCATACTTTCAGAGAAGGCAGAGTCAATTTATTTTTTCCCTTTGAATATTTGGTATTTACGGAGTAGCAAAATTGTCCGTTTTAAAGTCTCAAATGATATAAATACTCATATCGCCTTTCTAAAATGCAACACATCATGTTAAAACCCGGCAATACACTTTCGCTTATTTATTTGCAGTTGGATATACAGTGCTGCCAAAAATATTTTAACACAGCCTTTAATTCCTTTACCTTCTAAGAGACCCGTCAGGATCTTTCTGTTTTTCATATCGAGTTGAAAAGCTGATAATTCATGTTAACTTGTATATTTTTAAAAAATGCGCGAGATAAAACGTTCTTAGGATTTCAGAGATATGATTGAATTAAAAAAAGTTCTACTTTATGCACGTTAAGAGCCAAGTTTTTAGATTTTATAGCTATTAGATAAAAATAATTGGGCACTTAGGGGGTTAAATATTGATCCTAAACATATGTGTCTAATCGCAAAGTTAAATAGAAAAGGGGAGCATAATTCTAATGAAATCTATGAAAAATATCAAAGAATTTCATCATACTAATCAACAAAATTTACCTTTATATTATCTCCATGTAAATAAAAATTCAAATATACAGCCAACACGTAAAATTTCCCCAATACATTAGTACGGCGATGTGCAGTTTTTTTCAATTTAAATACGTTTTTGAAGATGCGAACATTATCTTGGCATCGACTGGATATGGCTAAAAATATATTGGCGTAGGATTATGAAATGAAACGTTAAGATGAGATGTAAAAATATATTACAAGCTTACCGAATAAAACTTATGTTTACAAAATTCCATTGTTTCAAAGAACTTTTTCGGAAATTTCGAAATAACTACTTACTGTTTGCACAATGCATTATTAGGTAAGAAATACGGCTAAAATAAAAAAAAAGACATTTAGTTGTTTGGATAACATTAAACTTGGTTTGGCAGCCGCGAACAAAACAGTCATACTCCATGAATTTGGTGAAGAATTGCAAGTTTCGCAGTATAAGTTATCATTATTATTACCGACCAGATAAGGCGCAGTATAAGTTAGTTTACTATACACGGTGTGTCATAAGTCTCCATACAAATGGTGAAAGTGATGACAAATTTCTTTCTTCGTTTTGAGGAAGGTGAGCCAATTGAAAAGAGATGCTTCTTGCAAAGGAAGAGAGGACTAACGTTATTCTGTTGGCTGACATCCGTCACGTGGCGCGTACTTTCAATGCAATGCACAGAACGCAGATAACCGATGACACCACGGCAAAATTTATATTGTTGTTTCTGTATATGTTGTTATTGATAACAGTTTTCAGAAACATTACCGTATGTAATGGGAAATGCAAGATGTTCGCTAGAAAAATAGGATGCTCTGATAATTGCTGGGCCATCGTCCAGAGAAAATGGAATAAGTCATCGCATAAACTGGCACAGACGTCAGGATTTTTCTCCAAGGCGTCGGAGGCCGCTGGAAGATATAATAAAAGAAAAAAGTCAGTTATGAATCTAAATTCTTCCATGTTTTATGTAGCAGTGTACCGAGTGTCCATGAGCTTTTGCAACGGAAGAAGAGGGTAATTAGAGCACTATAAGAAGAATGTTGTTTTCCGCAGGATCTAAAGTTGAGATTTATTCATCGATCCAGAAACACAATAAATATCGAAAATAAAAATTTCAAAATTGCGCTTTTTGTTTGTGTACTGAAATGAAGAAAATATATATATCAAAAATCTAGGAAAAATCGCAAAAGTATAAGAGGTTGATAGAAATATTCTAACTTGAACAGGAATTCTAATTACATTTATAATACGAGGGCTGTTTTTTAAGTAAGGTCCGATTCAAATAAAATCGAAACAAGAAAAAAATTTCAAAAAAGCATCGATATTCTGATGTTACATACAATTCTCTATATTTCAACATAATTTCCTTGTCGGTTTAAGCATTTATCGTGACTAACAAAGAGTTTTTGGAATTTCCATCATAGAACTCTGCCGCCTGTTATGCTAGCCAATTATACACAGTCATTTTACACTGCTGCATTACTATCTCAATGCCTACCACTCAGATGGACTCTTCAGATGGCAGAAGAGATGACTCTTGCAGCAAAAAGTCTAATAACGAAACACCCTGCCTGTCATAAAACACAGTTGCCAGGATTTTGCGATTGATTGTAGATGGCTAATCAGAATGAGATTCGATGGTGAGATTTTCCTGAACTACTTGAACTATCTCACCCATTTTCCCACTTTTCCATTGCTCACTGCATTGTCACCGCTCACTTCGCATGTCGGGTAATGCATATCCGCAAGCTTTAGAGTTTCTTGATGTTAAAAAATAGATGGCTGACTGTATTTCATAGCCGGCGGGCGTTCGATTCTCTTAAACATTTTAACCTCACATTACGAAGCGAATAGATTGAAACCGTGAATACACATGGCATATACATTACATCATACCACCTGCATACATGTGTTTAGAGCCATTTGGCTTCTTTCCAGTTTGGATGGATGGAGGTGAATTTTATTTTTTTTAAAGGAAAATACATACAATAGGGATAAAAACAGATAATATTGAAAAGAAAGAAACATACACTGGACAAGAACAGACATAAAAAAAACACGAAAGACGAAACAATAAGAGAATAAAAAATAGAGAAGTCAAATTTGTCGAAATTGTGTGCTCAATGATTTTCCTCTACAATGAGATTGTTCTCGCAACAAATGCAGCGCATAAAATACAAATGGTATAGGGTTCTGCGCAAAGATTGTCAGCACATACACTCATTCTTACGTACGTGCGAAATTTAAACCATGTTGAAAAACGGACCTTACTTAAACATTAGCCCTCGTGTATTTTACATTATTTGTGAGTGTTTTGGAAGCAATACTAAATTTCCTTATAGTATTGCTTTCAGTGCCTCAAACTTCTACGGCTTTGTTTTAACTTTCATACTTTGAAGGAAAGAAAAATTTTACTTTTAGTATTCTGACAAAAGCATATATGACATCTTTAATACATTTGATTCATTATTATGAACATTATGGAATCTTGTGATTAATTGTTTTTCATGTTCACTTCCAGATGAAGAATCCCATATGGAATCAAAATTTAATTAAAATCAACCTATCAACTGATATTTAAACTCTGAAAATATTAAATCAGTTATTAGCTACGAGAACACAGAACTGTACACAATTTTAGAACTGGAATACGTAATAATCTGAGTGAAAAATCGTTTGCAAACAATCCCGACAAACATGAATTTTAAAAATAGTAAACAAGTCAAGTTAAATTAACCATGTAAAAATAGCTCTCGTCGGAGAGTTAATGTAGATATTGTATTCAGACTGAAATTATTTATACATATTACAAAATACGTGTACTTGAAAGAAAGTCACCCTTGTATTTTGAGGATCGTGTATTGTAACCGTAGGGCTGCTGTAACTTGTGATGCATTTCCATATCACTTAAAATTTGCCGTTTAAATTAATTTAAAAATTATTAGTTATACTTTTAACTTAATTTAGATAAATTTTAAATAAGCAATAAATCTTAACTAAGCAATCAACAATTATATTCAAAATAAATTTTTTCAATTAAATTTAATGCATTCCTTAATCCCGTTAATTTAAGGAACTGAGTCTGAACAAAAAAAGTCGTTAGGTGTTAATATAAATACACTTTTAAGTAAATTATTTTCATATTTATTTACAAAAAATTTTAAAATGCAATATTTTAAAAATTATTATTTACTCATTATTAATATTCCTTCACCTTATTTATTTTCAAATTGCGGCTCGCGAAAAATTTTTCCACGATCTAAAAACATTTTAAACACTATTTCTAATATCTTAAGACTGCGTTTTTCAACAGTCCCGTCTACTTTCAAACAGTGGGAATGGACAAAATAACGCACTGTTATTGCGCATGTGCAATAGAAGCTAATAGGGGCTGGGTAAAATTTCAGTCATGCTAAAGGGTTTTCCCCTCTACGAAGAGAGGTATATCATTTTTCTCTGCATTTGCCCTGAAGACAGAAAGCGTTGTAAGTAGTGTTGCTATACGTCCCGTATAAACGGGACTTTCACCGTATTTCACTATTCAGTCCCGTATTACGATGTGTCCCGTTTTTCCCTAAACATTGATATTGGCAACACTGAGTTTCTATTCGACCAGTTTGTTTATCTAAAATATTATTTAAAGAAAAATAGCACCAACCAAAGCTGCGAAGCAATTACGAAATTGAGTGGCTAAAGTATTTTGCAGTACAAATTATATTGATCAGAAAACATGTCTAATGAAGCTATGCGAATATGTATCTGCCATTCGAGCCTATAATGCAAATGTGGGGAGAATATTTTCCCTAATGTCAACTCAATGGTCGGACCAAAGAAACAGGTTGTCAGTGGAGACAAATGAAGCAATTTTGACATGTCATTATAATTTTAAAATGACTAATACCTGATTTTATAATGATGAGAAAGAATAAAACGATAAAATTAAGAAAATAAAATCAACTTTAAAATATGACTGGTTTAAAAAGGATTAGCCCCGCGTCTTTTCTATTATTCCATGTGTTCATTTTATTAGATTGCTTATTTGTTTTTTATTAAAGTAAAATAAGCCGTTACCTACCCACTTTCATCATGTTTTATTTAATAAGCATTTAAACGTCCCATACCAATGCTTGGCATTTATGGCAACCATAGCTATAAGGGAAACTGCGTTAGGTTGTTGACGGATTTAAATAATATACGCAAAATTATATAAATTAGAGATTCAATTTATACTCAGTAAAAGTATGGACATTGTACAATTCTGCAATACACGACCCTCCCTAGTTCATAAATGGAAATTCAATAAACATGGGCAGTCATGATGATATTTAAAACCCATAATGAGTAGAGAAATCTGTTTTCTAACACTTACCTTTTGGGACAAATCACATTCTTGATTTTGTAAAATATAAATTAATTCTGCCTTTCCTATTCTAGGATGTTCTTTGGGAGACTCATATAAAAATAGATGAACACAAAGACCTAGCATTAATACTAATCCGCCTACATGAAATACAAGAAACGAATTTTAGTTCATTAAAATGCAACAATTTGTTTCTTATTAATATTAAGAGAAAAATACTGTCTCTGGTATCTGGTAATTAAATACTCTACCGCTGATTCTCAAGCATCTTGAAACCTTTTCATATCAATTTTAATTTGTCAATTTTTTTTCTCTGCTGCCCAATTTATTTTTTAGATTTCTTTCTTTTGTTGATTATACACAGTACCATAAACAGGACAGAGAAATTATCTCCCTTAATCTCTTGAATAATAAATAATTAATAATAAAGTCCTTTATTTTATTGCATATATTATTAATATTTATTATTGCCCGTGCGAAACTTTCACACATTCAGCCTTCTCCGCCTCCGTAAAAATCATTCCGTCTTTTGTTGGGTTGATGAAATTAAATACTCTGCGAAGTGTATATATAAAATTACAAAGAAAGTTTGGATTTGTAATTTATAATATCTCTTTGTATACAATACCTGAAATCATAATGCAGTCGTCTTGAATTTTGTTTGTTGCTGAAATATGTTAAGCAAATAGTTGGTTACAGCATGTTTTACTTGAGATTCAAGAATTTTTTGTGATCTTACACGGCGCCATCTATTGTCATTATTATTTTGCTGTTCTCTTAATTTTTATTGTAACTTAAATTTTAACAAGCTTTGTGTTTTAGCGTAAACTGAGCATTCTATGTCAGGATTTGGAAAAAAAATCCTATCTACTGGTACCTTATTCATCTCTACAGGTTTTGTGTTAGTTAATAAAAATGGCTGATGACTACTTTAATATATAAAATAATACGGCTGTGTTGATAAATTCGGTGGTTGAATTATCAACATTGTTAAATAAATTGTTCATTCAAATAATTGGCATTGTTTTAATTTTTTCTTTTAACTTGGTTAAAAGAAAAGAAAAGAAATGAGAAGAAAAAAAACAAACACGAGTTTCATCTAAATTGAGTATACTATCATAGATGTTGGTAAAAATCCTACCCATTGATACCGTATTCATCGCCGCAGGGTTTGCATTATTTATGAAAAAGAGATGTTGAAAACCGAAATATTATAAAGAATACTACACTCTGTGTAAGTCTTTTACAAAAATAGGTGATGTTATACATTGTCGTAAAATAAAATCTCAACTCCAAAATGACATTTTTGGGAGGATTTCTACAGACGATATCATTTTCTCTTCTAATCTATATGAAGTAGTGTAAAATATTGTATTTTTTTTCAATTTGTCCATATTATTTGAATTTTATTTTTCACATTGACCGAACGAGTCAAACCCCAAAAGCGGTTTCCAGCGTTTGAGAAGAACTGTCACAGCGGAGTCATAAGGAGTGACAATAACTCATGGCTATAGAGCAAGACAGAAAGAAAAAAACAGTCACTACAGAACCAAGGCTGAATGATGCTTCTCTATAAAGGAAGCCTTTTTCGGTCTAAAATGATATACGATGGTGATACCATTGAAAATTATGTTGAAACCCCCTTTTGTATTTTTTGCAAATAACTATTTATTCTGTATTAAATCATTGCTAACTTCAAGAATGTTTCTGCATATATATTGAAACTGCTTTTCCCACAGCACTTATTTGCGGTACTTTATAACTGATGGCGACATTTCATTTTTGTACTAAAAGAAGGTGACTTTTCTCATTTTAGTTCATATTAAGTTTTTAAAATTTTTAAAGTTTCTATTCAGTATCAGCATTTAAACTATCATTAAGGATGGGCAAATTAAAACGAAACCCCAAAATAACTAATAACCCAAACTGATGGCATCTCTTATTACACTTGGTTCCCGAGAGAAATATGAAGTTCAGAAATGAATTAACTGAAAAACAAATGTTAGTCATCAAAGGAATATACGATAGAAGTAAAGTTTACGGTGCACAGCCGTTCCTCCCCACTTAAGATCGGCAACTTTTTGTCGCCAAAAGCAAGATAGCTTGGCGATGTGAGAAAAATTGTTTTGGTAGTGAGCGTTTTATTGTTGTCTTGTGCACGCAATACCTGCGGCATCTCAAGTGGGTTCTGGGCAAAATTTTTAAACAAACCCCCCCCCCCAAGAAAAAAATCAGCGGCTTCGCTTTCAGCAAACCGGAATATAGTAGCTTCGCTTTTTCATTGAATGTTAGGAATCTAGGTTGTTTTTTTAAAAATTCCAAAAACGAGAATTTCAATTCCAAACGAAGTTTTATTCAAATTCGAACAAATCGACCAATTAAATCGTAGATAGCACATACCTGGCCAATAAAATCGCAACGCTGAAACGCGAAATAAAAATATAACGATTCCTGCGCGAACAAGATACGAATAGAAACATTCCTGCGCAACCAAAACAAATGTTCTGACATCGCCAATCCGACTTCTGCTTGGCGGGAAGGAATTAGCGAGCTAAGCGGAGATAAAGGGTTGTGCACCGTAAACTTTACTTTAACCGAATATACAATGAAAAGTTTTCGACATTTAAAATACCTTATCAGATCCCCTCGTTCAAAATGATTTTACTCCTTTCATGCGTTCTATATCAATTATTCAAAAAAAAAATTTAAAAAGAATATTGGATACAGGAGTTCAATTGGAACCTATTACATAATACCCATTTTTAGATATAGCTGTTTCTAGTAAAAATAGGACAGAAAATTTTATAGCCTTTATCTTCTTTTTAAATTATTTCTTAATATATTTCACAATATTTGTCGGATAAAAGATTCCATTTGGTCACCTTTTTATAGCAAATTACATATAAACAATTTGACACAATTTGCAACAGTGAATCTAAAATCCATAAAATGATGTTGGTACCCATTTGCATAATCGCGATTAATAAATTATTTTGATAATATCAATTTTGAATCACCATAAACGAAGTAAACCAGTGGCCAACCACCGAATAAAGTTGAAGAACACAAAGCACCAGATGTTGAATATGTTATGAAAGATCCCACGCCGTAGCCTGAAAAAATCAGGGAATTGAGAAATCCTCTCTCCGGTCTCGGAAACCATTTAGCAGCGATAACTGAAATGGCAGGCGGAAGAAATCCATGGAAGAGAAACAAGTTTATTCAAACTTAAAATTAATTTGCATAACTGGCATGCCCATGAACGAAAAAGAAAATTATAAAAAGCGAATTCTGCTTGTATTGGTTAAGCTTTGATCTTCATCTTTTGCTTCACGTCCTTAAGATTTACTCTTATCTATTTGAAAGTCTAACGGCAACTCTCTGTTGTTTTCGAATGTTACATTTGTTAGTATATTTCACATAGTTTACATATAAAACCCCTTATAAACCATCGCGTCTCTACGAAACAATTTGTGATTATGTGATTTAGAAACTTACCCACGCTTTTCAAAGGTTTATACCAATTTCATGCAAGAAATACAATATCGTAATAAAATACAGCAAAATCTCTGATAGAATATTTGAAACTATAAATTATAGAACAGAGGAACATCAGTTTACGCCGCTGTTGGCTAAAACTGGGACAATGCAATTGCTCTAACATAATGATGAGTCGATTTTCTTTGTTTAAAAACACGTCTGGTGCCTGCGTCCTACGTCTTCGACGGATTTACATGTTTGGAGAAGATTAGTGTTAGTGAAGAGGAGTTGCAGGCTTGGATGGAATACACAGGGTGAGTCATCAGTCTCCATACAAATGGTGAAAGTGGTACCTAATGTTTATTGTATTTGCATAAATGGTATCATATGATGCTACAATTGCAGAATATATTCCTCATGTCTCCGTTCCATGTCGACACACAATGACAGAACGCCGCCCCATGTCCCTGTGCCTAATAGTCATTACAACTACCTAACAGTGGAAAGGACATGGGACGACGACACACAATGACAGTAGCTGTAACCAATTTTGTACAGGAACATTCCTCTGCATGCTCAGTTCAGCACCCACTCACAGAACATTACCCTACGATCAGAATTGTCCTCTGCCAAATGTTGTAACGTCTGGAGCTTGTATTGTTGTAACTTATTACCAATACCGCAAAATGAGCATGGCACTGCTTTGGCTCATTCCCATTTGCGCAGAGAGGCGTCGGGTCCCTTTCGTCGGGCACCTGGCCTTCGCTGCTGGCATTTGTATTGACGTACATTCGACCGTTGCCGTTTCTGGTCTTCCAGATCAGCTTGCATCGGTGACGGAACCTTTCCTTTTGAATTTCATGATACATTTTTCAGTGGAGTCATAGGTTATCTGTGTTTAGTGCGTTGCATTGAAAGTACGTGCTACATGAAGAGTGGTATCACTCCCAGCCAACAGAATAATGTCAATCCGTTCTTCCTTCGTTAGTGACATCTATTTTTAATTAGTTTAACTTTTTCAAAACGAATAAAGAAATTAGTCATCACTTTCACCATTTCTATGGAGATTTATGATTCACCCTGTACAGTAAACTAACTTATTCTCCACCTTATCTGGTCGGTTCCCTCTAGGTGGATTATTATTAATAATACTGCGAAACTTGCGATTCTTCACCAAATTCATGGAGTATCGCTGTTGTGTTTGGTGGATGCCGAAACGTGTTTAATGTTATCCAAATGTATTTTTTTTAATTTAGCTGTTTCCCTAAAAATGCATTGTGCAAATAGTAAGTAGAGCAGTTAATTCGAACTTTGAGAAAAAGTTCTTTGAAACATTTGAATTCTGTAAACAGAATAAGTTTTATTCCGTAAGGTTGTAAGTTATTTTCACATATCATCTTAGTGTTTAATTTCATAATCTTATGCCAATATTATGTTCTCGATGTCGAGTTAAAGTTGGCGTCTTCAAAAATGTCCATAGAAGAAATGCAAATCTTTAAATCGAAGTGCCTGCCTAGAGGATGCTTGGAGAAAAGAGGAGACCGGCTTTTATTTATAAATGTATGAATTTCAAATTTTAATATAAAGTATAGTAAAAAAGAACAGAAGGAGTAGTAGAGTTGATAAAAAATAGTATATTCAATACGACAATATAAAACTTGTTGCATTTGAAAGGCTTCCTTAGGCAACCATAATCGGTAAAAACATACTGCTTAAATAGGAATCCAGAATCTGAGAAAAATATTATTTTTGCTTACTTTTGATACTGGTTGATATATATTAATTTACAGAGACAAATGACTATTTTAATTTGAATGTCACTACTGAATGATGGATTTTTTTAAGACGGATATAAATAACATGGAAATAATTTTTACATAAACATTTTGTGTTGACGGTAATACATTTTGGTACATGACAACCTGGGATTTGCCTCTCCCAATTTAATATTTCTTTTTTCACTTTCTCATCTACGAAGTATACAAAGTTATTGATGAAACGAAAAAAAAAAATTGCACATTGTTGAACTAATGTATAGGGGAAATGTTACTTATTGGTTATATATTTGCATTTTTGTTTACATGGAGTTTATATAAAGGTAAATTTTGTGATTACTACACTTTGTCAAAAAAGTAGACGGACACTAAAAATTTGCAAATGTAAAGCTCTTTGTTCTGAATATTGTTGTTTCAAATTATACACTAGTCATATCGTCGAAAGAAATCCCCGGTGACGTAAAAGTTTTAATAAACAACAGTTTATATTTAAAGTTAAATAGATATATATACTCCTACATTGTCAAAAAAGTAGACGGACAAACCATTTGAGGTGCTTTTCTTCTAGTTTCTTTGGATAATTTTTTGTAACTTTTTATCTTGTATTTACTTGGATAAGTCAGTTAGATCACCTTCATTTAAAATATAAAATTAATTTCTTTCAAAAACCTTAAAATTTTACTTTGATTGTTATTTGAAGTTGGTTGCCATGCCTAGAGGAATTTCTTTAACAGAATTCCAAAAAGGTCAAGCCATAGCCTACATAAACGATGGAAAAACTATTCCAGAAATCACAGGTATTTTAAAAATTAGTAAAAGTGCAATTTCAGAATTTCTAAAGAATCCTGATGCTCATGGGAAAAGGGAAAAAACTGGAAGGCCCCGAAAACTAACGCCAAAAGAGCAAAGAAATCTTCTCCGACAGCTTAAAAAAAGAGGGGCTAGCTTCCCTACTGCGCAGCGTGAATCTGGACTTACCCATATAACAAGACAGATAGCGTTTAATTATGTGCAAAGAAGTAAACAGTTTCAATTTAAGAAACGAAAACATCATCCTAAATGGACTAAAAACATATTGCTGATCGACTGGCGTGGGGTAAAAAGTACATGTCCTGGACCACTGAATGGACATCCGTTATTTTCTCTGATGAGAAAAGGTTCAATTTAGATGGTCCAGATGGCTTTCAATATTATTGGCACTGCCTGAAACAAAAAGAACAATATTACTCTACTCGTCAACAAGGAGGAGGAAGTTTGATAGTATGGCTTGCTGTTGGTTTCGGTGGTAGATCAAGTTTAGTTTTTATCAAAGGTAGACAAAATCACAAAGATTATATAAAACAGTTGGAAACGGAACTTCTCCCATATGGATCCGATTGGGGAGGAGAAAACTGGATACATCAACAAGACGGAGCTTCCATTCATTCCGCTCAAGGAGTTAAAAAATGGTTTGATGACAATAATGTTCAAGTTTTTCCCTGGCCAGCCAAAAGTCCAGACCTTAATATTGTCGAAAATGTTTGGGCTATGTTAGTTGAACGTGTTTACGGACAAGGGAGGCAATATGAAAATGTCAAGGAGCTCCACGAATCTCTTGATTCAGTATGGAATACTTTTTGCCAAAAAGACATTCAAAACCTTTATGATTCAATGCCAAACCGTGTGTTTGAACTAATACAAGCAGGTGGTAAGAACACCTCTTACTAAATTCACACCATTTTTGTGATTGTCCGTCTACTTTTTTGACAACTTTACCAACGACATTTTGTATTTGTTAATATAATCTTATGATAATTAATACAAATGCATGTGTTTTACAATACATTTTATTTTATTCTTATATAATTATGTATGCAAAAATATGCTGACAATTTTTTCACAAAAGATTTGTTGAATAAATATGTTTTTTTCATGAAATTAATTTTGTAATTTTGTGTCCATCTACTTTTTTGACAAGGTGTATGAGCAAATTCTTTGATATTTTTCATAGATTTCATAAAATTATGCTCTCTTTTTCTATTCAACTTTGCGTTTAGCACATATGTTTAGGATCAATGTGTAACTTTCTAAGCTCGCAATTACATTTATCTAATAGCTATAAAATCTAAAAACTTAGCTTTTAAAGTGCATAAGTAGAACTTTTAACAGCGATAATCATGCAAGTAGGCAAATTTTCAGTTCCCTGTCTTCACACTAAGAAATGCGTAACTTTTAAATTATGAAATGTTACTAATTTTCAAATGTTGCTTACCTTTGTTTTCTGAAATAAAATTATGTGTAAGTGTGTGAAAGTTAAAATATTTTGCGCTATTTTCGATATTATTCTTTTAATCGTGCCGAGTGATTGGAAAAAATCTAAAGGACTTCTCAAGCTGCAGTTCCTACAGATGGCATCACAAATCATGAACAAATAAGAACTAGGAACGTATCGTCGCTTAACAATCAACAACACCTATCTCAATTTTTTGAAATTTCAAAGAGTAAGAAAATACTCATTACTTCGTTACCGATCACGAATATTTCTGAATATTTTTAACGTCCCATATAAGCATGAGACTAGATGGGAAAGAAAATTCAAAAATATCCGTATTGGTTGCGATAAGGAGAGTATTTTCTTCCGCTTTGAATTTCAAAAAATTGAGAGAGGTGGTGTTGCATGTTAAGCGACGATATAGTCAATGATTGAAAAATTCAGTTATCGGCGAATTCCCATTGCTGTCGGTTAAGAACGATTTTACTACAGAATGATACAAGCACTCTTACCTGCCCGACTCCCCGCAGGAACTGCATCGCTATCATCAAGTAGCCGTTGAACCAAGCTGCAAAAGGACATAGCATGTGAGCCAGAGATGATAAGAGAAGTCCGCTGAAGAGAGTTACTTTGCCTCCATAAGTTTCAGCTAACATTCCGCCCGGTATCTGACTTACAACATAACCCAGAAAACCTGCACTCAGTATGTAGCCTTGAATTTCAGGACTCCAATTAAATTCTCCTCCTACCTAAAGCATAATTTTTGAATTTGTATCTGTTTTGCTGCTTATAATATACACAAAATTAGGACATATTTAACAAACTTAAGATGGCCTATCACTCACGCTGAAAGAAAATATGATATGCATTTATAGTGGTGTCGTTTCCTGCCGTGTCAGTTGCACATGCGATTTAAACATCTAACTCACGTGAGCTGCTTGGCGCTGTATAAATCTATTTTAATATTTTCAGAATTTAATTATCAACTAAATGGTCAATTGAAATAATTTGTGGCTCCACTTGGGAGCGAGTTGCAGAAAATAAAATGAGTTCAAGATTCTATAATATTTAAAACAATGAATTATAAATTAAATATTATAGATAGAAAATAATTTAAATAAAAAACTATACTTTTTAGAACAGTTATAAAAGTGCCTTTTTGAAATCAGTTTGTAATCAAGGTTGAAGTCATATTGGTATTTTGACAGTAATATCATGGTAATAAATTCAATAATCTATAAAAAAAGTATTCGGAAATTTTTGAAATTATTAATCTAAATGAACAAATAAAAATCGATGATAACTTGACAGACATAATTTCCAGTAAATAAAGAATTTTTTAAAAACCGACAAGGCATGACAAAAGCATATGTTAAGCTTGCATAAAACTTATACTTACTACTGGATATGGAAGTTCTTGAATGGCCGAATTATTGAACGGACAAGAGTCAACAGTGTTGTTAAAATTCTTCTTGGCGTTGATAAGTGTTCTGTTCACCATTTTTACAAGACTCATGCTAGTATTTATTCTATAAGAATCTAATTCAAAATATACGAAGATTCCAAAAAGGGTAACAACATAGCGGCATTGAAATATCGAACATGAAGAATCTAAAATAAAATTTCATGTATTTTAAATTATATTTTGAGTAAGTTATATAGCTAAGCTGGAAATATCTTAAAAAAATGGTATTATACAGCATGCTCACTAAAGTTCCTTACACTCACACACCCTTAATTTCAGAACGACTGTTGCTATAGTCATAAAAGTGGTGTCTAGGTGTAGTAAAGTGGCTATCCGCTAAGCCACGAGGCCGTATGGCCCCCTGGCGGCAAACTGTGTAATTAGAGTCCCTTCTTTAGAAAGTGGTACATTAAATGAGAAAAAAGTCAGTTTGAAAGTTGTATAACATTATCGATTTAAAACAGAAATATACCTTATGAGCATTAATACTAAGAACAGAACACTTAAAGCGCATATTAGTTTTTTCGCGATTTCCGAAACTGTGATGTCACAAAACTTGGACGAAAGGAGAAATGTTATGTTTCGGACAAAAATTATCAAAATGATTTTTTTTCTGTGGGGATACCTCAAACAGCAATTGTATGCGATCTCTCCATCAATACTGCAGGACCTTCTATGACGTATTGCTGATCTTGTGCCAGCGTAATACCTGATATGCTAAAAAGTTTTCAACGTGAAATTCAAACGAGGCTTCAAATATGCATTTAAGCCTACGGAGAAGAGTTTGAACATAGAAAATAAATGTCTTTTGTGATAAATCCTATGATAATTCGTTATTTATTTATTATTTTTTCTCTTTCTAGCACGTTTCGTCATATGTGTTGGAAAATGCAAACAAATGAATGAAGTTTTAAGCGTTCTATTTTAGCATTAATGTCCATAAAATGTGTTTTTGCACCAAATCGATGATGTTCTACAACTTTGTTATCTACTTTTTTTCCTGATGTGTTCCGCTTTCGAGATAGGAATGCAAATTCCCGTTTTGCCTCCAGGTGGTGCTGTAAATGGTCTCATGGCCTAGTGCATAGCAACTTGACTATAACTAGATACCACTTTTATGACAATAGCTGTAGTCGGTCTGAAATTAAGAGGGGGAGGGACTTTAGAGGACAGGCTGCGTATGCCTGTGGTTTGAATGTAGGTATGAAGTCAAAGTTTTGAATAAGATACTCATCATATTTGGCTGTTTATTTTATTTCGGTTTAATAATCAAACTGTCTATTATACCAGAATTAGTTGGGCATAAAATATTTCCATGTCTTTTATTTATAAGAAATTAACTATTTAATTTATTATCAAAAACATTCATTAAACCCTTCTTTCTGTTTCATTAATTGTAAGAAAAATTTGAAATTTTTTCAACAAAGGTTACAGTTATCACATTTAAAATCAACTTTTTACCATTATACAGTGTAAATGTTATATGCCTGAAAGTAAAAATATATTTACTATTGACATTCTAAATGGCAAAACGCATGTTAATAAACGCTTTTTTTAAAAAAAATATATGCTATTTCAATACAAAACCACTTTTTAAAAATATCATATGCACTAAATTCTCTCTACAACTTTATACTTAATTGAAATGAAAATATCAGTTGAACCAGAGATTTTAAAATCTTGTAGTATTTTGAAAAGATCACAGGCTGTAACAAACGATTTTTAGAAAGATTTAAGCTATAAAACAATTACAATTAATATAATTTAACAAAAGATATCAAAAATTTTAAAAAAATTAGTTAAACTTTTTGGTTTTAGACAGAATGGCGTAAATGCAGCAACTTCCAATAAAATACAAAATACAGATAATCGAATACAGAAAAAGAAAAAAATACAGAAGCAGAAAAAGTACACAATAGTGATAACAATACACCTTTTGCGCGCCAACGCAGCAGCATCCAGTGATTGCATCAACAATATTGTCCACAATTAACCAACGAATCACTATAGAATCAAATAACAAAAAAATCATGCTCTGATAATCAAAACACATAAAAGAAAACAATTAGAATATAAAAGAAAAACAATTAGAATTGAAGAAATGGAAGAGAACTCGAATGGCGAACGTTTTCGAATGCCACTCGCTATGGGAGTTCTAAAATGGATAAATTTTCTGTCAAGGGTATGACAACATAGACAAAAAACTATACCCCCTGTGGCCTAATAAGAGAATAACACTTGCTAAAAAAAAACTTAAACTAAAACCAGTAATTTAAATTATTCCTACCTGTTCCCTACTATTAAATTTCATAAAAATCCATTGAGAATAAGATTTGTTACTTGTAGCACTGGCAGTTACAATTATCATTTTGGTAAATTTGTCTTTAAAATTCTAAAAATTATTCTTAATGAAATCAAAGAAGAAGAGAACTTCATTATTGATAGAAACGCTAAAATTTTGAATTTTCTTAAAGAAAATAAAATGCACTCACTTCCAAAAGTTAAGCACAATTCTTAAGATGGGGAAATTTTGGATTTAATATGAATACTATGGTTCACAATCAGTAGATCAAAGATATATGCATTGCAAGAGCTGAATTGCATTTATTCTCTAAAAGAAACAAAATGATGAAGGTTTTTTCAGCTTCTCTTAGAGTATACCGAAATTCCTCAAGTTGCCATGCCGATATCTTTATGAATACTAATGGTATTTAACTAGAATTTTTATATAAGTTGTCCTATATCTCTGGCTCTAAAGATATGAAAGAAAAATTACGCTACGTTTCGCTCATGCGCAGTAAAAAGTTATTTACTACAAAGCCTTATATTTTCTGTAATATTGAAATGTTTTTATTCACATTTTAATACAATGCTTCTTTTACATATTGCCAAGAATTCTGTATGTTTCGCACAATTTGGTGGAAGCAAAAAACATGCGGGAAAATTTGCGATTTTTTAAGAAAACCTTTATACCTTTTCGAATATTTATGCTGTGTTTACGAAAATGCATGTAAATATTATGCACATCAAACATAACCATTGATAAAAGTTACATCTCGTTATCAGCTTTCTGTGAAACAAGATGAGTCAAACTCTGTTTTCGCCTTCATCCCTTTCTGGTGGCCACCCTAATTGCCCTCGTGACCGAATCTTCACTGTAAAATGTGAGTTACGACGATAGTATGTCCCATGATTCTCCGCAACTTATTAGTAGCAACCATAGTATTCATATTAAATTCCAATTTTTCCCATCTTAAGAATTGGGCTTAACTTTTGGAAGTTAGTGTATATAACATTAATACATTTGATTTTGAAAATCTTTTTACTAGCCTCCCATATAATAAATTAATTGAAGCCTGCTCAAAATATATGATTTAAGGAAGATTTAGCCGAACGCAGTAATCAGACAGGGGCAAATTAATGTAGTGGTGTCTTCTCTTTGACTGCCCATTATTGCATGCCCGGAAGCTGGATAGAATGTTATGGCATTTATAAAAAGGGAAGTTATTTGGAAAACTACAATGGAATTAATCTAAGCGCATGCTAACAAATTCATGATTAGTTCAATTCATGTTTCCCACTTCGAAATGTTTAAGAGATAACAGAGATGTAAGATCTATCTTATTTCGTCACCAAAGAGTCAAATAACACTTGATCAATTTTTCAGTACCTCTTTAAAATATTATGGTTGTAAATAAATATAATGGGTAGTAAAATTATAAGCAGATTAGATGAAGTCAGCCAATTTAGGACATTTTATATAATATCTTATTCTGAAATAAGAATTTTTAAAAATATCTTATAAGACAGGATATACAAGAAGCTTCAAACATAAATAATGTTTAACCATTTTTAAAGGCGGTGAAGGTATACTTCCTATCAAATTCCTCAATTTTGAAACGTATAAGGTAAGCTATTTTAAATTTCTCATCAAATTTTTCGATTTAACGAAATCCTATACATTCCAATTTCTTATCTCAAACTAAAAATGTGGAGTTTTAATTAATTAATAATTAATAAAATTAATTATTAATTAATTTTATTGTAAGAAAGTGTCATGACTTTTTAATTAATTAATAATTAATAAAATTATTTAGCAAAAATTAATGTCATCTAATAAGCAAAATGAATTTCTTCTCTTAAATTAATCTCAATCCCAAAATAATCTCAACTAATTTTTTATAGTATTACTCGAAAAAAAAGCCCTTGAGAGGGTTAATTTGGTACAAAAAGGAAGCAAATAAATAGATTAATATTAGTTGCAATGCATTTCATAAACAAGGAAAAAGAGAAATTAAACTTTAAAACAAATTTTACTTACATTTTTATAAACATTATAAAATTGTTACATCTGCAGATGGAAACTTAAGTAAGAAAAATTACATACTTGTTCTTTCTTTTGCGTTACTGTGATTTATATCTCTCCAAGCAGGGTTGACGAATACAGGCGAATAATCCAAGTCCTCAAAGGCAGAGATATCGTAAACTTTTCTTCGTGTATCCACATCTTTGTTAGGGTCATCTTTGGCCATTTTCATGTGCTTTTAAATTTTCTTCTTATCCAATTATTAAGACAGTTTATTATTTACAAGTGAGAATCTCTGTGAAAAAATGTTTTTGAAAACTGTGCATATGAATTATACAAACGCAGAAAGCATCATACAACTGTAAGCATACTTTATAAAAATTGTGTTTCCAGCATTACATCCTTTTGACTGTTCTGTTTATTTCGTTCATTTTCTAAATGAAATGATAAGAATAACATTATCCGTTCTTTTACTGATGTATACGTTGAAATTTTGAAATATTGCATTTTCGAAATCATTTTTGAATCGTGTATGTGTGAAAAGCTGGATTGTATGTTGGTTTTTCACAGGTGTTATTACAATCGAGGAATAGAATCAGAATTCACGTCACCAAATCACGTGTTTTTTACCAAATGTATAATTTGCAGATGGTCATATGAAATTATATAAAGTGTTTATTTCTTAACAATTTCATTTACTCTACGCAAGAATATTCTACGTACTGTGGTATTATAACCAAAACGAACCAAAAAGTTGCAATACTGAAAACTATTTCTTAGAAATCTCTAAAACTAGTAAAGATCACTTGATTTAAAATTCAATTAAGACTACTACCGTTTTATCGAGTATGTTTTCCAGTGCAATTTTCACTTTATTAAATAGGTTTTTGATATAGACGACATTTTTATTTTCTTTTTATACAACACTGATAACTTTCTTTCAGAAATCGCACACAGGGTGAGTTTTAATTAACCTACAAATTTGAACTGAACAAAAACGGTGGTCGAAGAAGAAAAGGAGCTTTTCAAAAAATATTATAAAAAAGGGGAAGGCATCTTCGTGTTTTCTGACAGTTTCCCCACATTCAGAGTAATTTTCCTGATCTGGGTCCCCGAAAGCTAAAGGTTAAAATTCAATGAAGGCTACCGACGTTTCATCGACTATGTTTCCAAATGTTATTTTCAGAGCATTAAAATGCCTTTTACGGACGGCATTTTTATTTTCTTCCTATGCAGGGTGAGTATTTAAATCAAATGCAGGGTGAGGTTTAATTAACCTACATCTTTCAACTAAAATAATTTGCAGTCATTGCAGAGAAATGTTAAACTTTTGTTCATTGATAAGAACATAGAAAAGCAATTCTCGGAAAAACGTTTTCAAAATGAAAATTTTAGAGATAGTACAACATTGCAACACAGAAAAAATAAAAAATATCGTACCTTGAAGTCATTTTGAGCATATTAACTGTTCGGAAGATATGGTGGAAAAGGCTGGATGTGACATTAAATAATTTACTTTTATGCCCTCTCTTATTGCATGCATTACTAGCGACATCTAGTGTGGATCTGAGTTGCAGGTTAATCGAAACCCCCCTGTAGATGGAATTCTTTTTTTTCACAAACCATGTTTAGGATAAATCAAATTTAATTTTGTTTTCGGTGGGCGAAATTGGTTATAAGAAACAATTATTTGAATAAATATTATTAACAAATTTTCAGTCGCATCTGTCATTAATATTCAACGGAAATGATATATTGCGTGATTATGGAAAATGAGTGAAAGTGCATTTACTTATTGTAAGAATTACAGTCCGTGTTTATCTTTCTGTGCTTTACCTTTCTATTATTTATTACATTTTATTGTTAGTAACCTTTATAGTATACCAAATTTATAGAATTTAATACCCTTTTTTGTTACTAATGGCAATGAAAAATGAGAAGAAATTTACGCCCAGTATTTGGTTTTCCACAGACGAAAGAGTAGGACGGTAGGGTTTAGGATCTTAGGCTCGGTGGATAATAACTGAAAAATATTTAATTCAAAGAATTCTATCAACAAGAGGAGATAACAGCTCTTTAAACTAAGTGGAACAAGACAAAAAATTGGAGGAAAAAATACAAGTCTCATAATAAGTTTTTTCGTTAGTGTCAGAAAACAATTTTTTTCCTTTAATTATATACAAAATACTTTAAATCAATTTAAATGAGCGTAAAACATTTTACTACAATAGAGATAACATGCATGTGAATAATGGATTTCATAAATCTTAATATAAATCAAAGACATTGTGGCTATGTATGTGGGTATGTGGCTTTGTGGGTATGTGGGTATGTTCCACATTTCCTCCTAAACCAATAGACAGTTTCCAACCAAATTTTGTACAATTATTACTTAAGACAAGGGGAAGACACTTATGAACTTTTCAAAGTCCAAAAGTTAATTAAAAAGGCAGTTAATTAGGAATTAACCGAAACCGTTTTTCCGCCGTAACTTCGGAGAAAATTATCCGACAAAAAATATTTTTATACCATCTTAAAGTTCAGACCTTTACCTTTTCAATGACATCAATTTTATTTCTGCGACATTTTTCCTTCATTTTTTATTAATTTTTTAAAGTTTAATAATTTTTAATTACGTGCAGACGATTTTGAAATAACGCAAATTTATAGCTACTCCGTTGCTAGCAACAGTTAGAGTTTGAACTAATTTACCTTTATTTCTGAAAATTTTGCTTATTTTTATAAATATCTATAATATAAAGCAGAAAATACATGTATCTGTCTGTCTGTCGGTCATAAGAACTCCTCCTAAACGGTGAACGCTAGCGACAGGAAATTTACACACGACATTCTATATTTATTATTGCATATTTTTAGGTCAACGGTACTATTTTCAACTTTCAAAGTTAATTAGTTCTTAATATTTTTAATTAAATAACGAAAATTAGCTGCTTTTAAGCCTAATGCTTAGACGTTTTTTGCCAATAACTTCTGAAATATTTATTAGACAACAATTATTATTATGCCATTTTAAAGATAAGAAAATGATCTTTTTAATGCTAATAATTCCATTGCGAATTCCATTGTTATTAAGGATAAAAAATATTTGTAACGCTATTTCTAACAATACTTTTTATTCTTATAGTAATAAATTCAAGCCAAATTACTGTTTCAAGCGCGGGCTTTTGCCAGTGTTAAAGTTAACATAAGAAAATATTGCTTTTTTTGACCATAAACAACAAAGGAGACTTTTCACTTCCGGTTTCCTGTTGTCGTAGCATTTACAGCTTTTAATACGGTTACACAGTGATCTAATGACGTTAGTGAATTATTCTCTCGAAGTTTTGTTTAATTTTCGGAAATTTTTAACTGATTCTAATGAGTGTGTGCTAAGCCTTCAAGGCTACTTAGTCCGGTTCCTATTGTAGGAAGAGGAAAAAGGGAGGGAAAAAAGATGTTCTAAAGGGATCTGTCGCGAGAACTCCTCTTAAACGGTGAATAGTCTTGACATGGAATTTGCACATGCCATTCAGGGTCCGTTCTTAGATTAATTCTACTCTTTCAAACAAAATTATTTCCTAAGACATTTAGTTAAATAACGAAAATTAAGCCAATTTTCGGCGTTTTATCTCAGTTTTTCGCCAATAATTTCAGAAAAATATATTGCATGTAGATTATTTACATACCATTTTAAAGAGCAGAAAATCATCTTTTAAATGATTTCAAATTAAATGTTATGCATTCTTTTTCTTAATTTAATGAACATTGCAAATTTAATTCATACACAAATTGTAACAATGCTTTCTGTTATTGTAATTAAATTCAAACCATTGATTTATCAAATCCTTCATTGCGGTATTTTTGCCATTCTGAAAGTTATGATAAAAATATTTTTTTCTTTGAATGTTAACAGAAACACAGAAATATTATTTGGCTTTTATTTCGTAGCATATACCTCTTTCAATATGTTTGCGCCACAATACAATGATGTTAATTACTCTCTTTCCGCAATGCTTCATTTAATTTTACAAATTTTTAATGATCATAATGAGTGTTTAAAATCCTTCAAGATTGTTGAATGCACTTCCTACCGGAGGGAGAGGGCCTAAGGAGGAAAAGAAAGAACACTATTCGATTTTTTCCGGTCAGTGACAAAAACACTAAAGAGAAGAAAATTATAATCCGGATAATGGAAGAAATTGAAAGATATGAAAGAGTTTCTGCTGTTACCGTATCAATGATGGGGAGGGGGAAATGGAATACGAAGACTACGAGATTCTTGCCAAGTGGTTCAAACTAAGGAGGGACAAAAAGAAGGGTGTTTCACTGCTGGTCCGAGGTGCAGTGGATTAACGAAAATCAATGAAGGACGCTTCCGCGAAAAACATTTTTAGTAAATTGAAAGTGTTATAAGTACTTGGACTCGTATTTTTATCCCGAGCAACGCCTGGCATATCAGCTAGTATGAAGTAAAAGGGAATTTTTAAGCAAGGGAAAAGAATAGGCGTAAACATAAAAATGAATAAGAATAAGCATAAATATAAAAATAAGAAAAAAGGAGAACAACTTAGGATAATTTAATAAACATCTATGTCCGGTCTTGGCTAAGTTAATGGAGTGAAAGATGGTGTGGTTGGGGAAAATAATTCACCCTGGGATTAGGAATAAAACCATAAAATTGTCGCCAAAAAAGCGCTAGGTCTTGAGAGGAATGTTCCTAATTGTGTAAAAGAGACACCAAATTGTCTGCGTTGCAAATTTGTGAAAAGATTGTTAAAAAATTTGTGATAAGGAGATAGTAATTTTGTTTATGTTTTAATATTCAGGTGTCATTTAAGTTTTAAAAAAGTTGCGTTTGGAGGTTAAATTCGCGGGTTTTTTTCAGTTTTGATTACGTGATGTCGTTACGAGAAAGCTAACGTTTTAACTATTGCATTCAGCTGACGCTCAAAATCGGAAATTGAAGGTTCATTACAATAATGTCGAAATTGTTCTTTTCAATTAATCTTGATAGAGGGAATTTACGAATGTGCACAAAAGTTACCTTACCTCTTTGGAAAACTGATAGCAGCAAGAACTTCAACAACGCTGTTTTTCGGATCGTAGATTTCTGATGTTTACTTCAATGAAAACGTTCTTTTTTTTCTTGTCGTCTTCAAAAACACGGCAGCAGCGATCACAGACATGAAGATAGTGGTATTCCTTCTCTACGCATGAATGATTGCAAGAAACTTTTACCATGAATATCATTTTCTCCTAGGTGTGTATACATATCCGTATCAACTGAAGCAACATATCCGTATCAACTATATATATATATATATATATATATATATATATATATGCTGCGCAGAAGAAAATATCTTAGCATTGCTAATTTCGCGATGAAAAGTTCTATTGTTCTGCCAGATTTTACATTTCTAAATCTATTTACATTCAGTTGAACGAAGTTATGCAGTCGGAAACCAACAACGACTTTTATGGTTTTCGGGTTCAGTGTTGTATTGTACCTAACTGCGTATAGTTTGTTCAAATTGTGCATAACTGTGTGTAGTTTGCTGTGTAAAATGGAGCAACAACAATCCTTTTGTCATCAAACTATTTATGGCGAAACACCTAATCTGGAATAATGCATCACTAGAAGCTAAACTATATTTTACTAAAATGGAACTTAGTAAATTCAAAGCTGAGGGGAAAACAATAAATATTCGATTTATCAAAAAATTCGAATTCAGAAAAACTGTCTGTATTAATGAGAACGTAACAGAAAAAGGCGCTTTTTAAATTAAAATTGACAATAAAGATTTATTTCTAATATTTAACTATTTTGATAAAATTACATAATTAATAAGCAGACGGTAAGTAATTTCAGTAAACAAAGTAATAATAATTAGAGTTAAAATTTGAATAATATTAAAAATTAAAATTTCCGTATAAACGAATTTTATTGAATAAACAGTATACAGCAGTTTCAATACAGAGGTTGAACAATAAAACTTCAAAATAAACAATACAAGTTACATGAGTTTAAAGTTTTTTTAAGGTGTGAAAAATTTGCATTACTTTTTTTATTGAATACATTGTACAGCAGGTCAGTCTCCGAGTGAATTAAGGGCCCCTAAACATTATTCATTGAGGATCACTGAATATATAAGGTACGGATGTATTCAACTAACAAAATTAATTCAGAATTAAGAACCAAATTATACTTCTGTTAGATCTTACTTCGAATTAACAAAAGTAAATTCGATTTATAACCGGCATTCTAACATTGTGCTGATTGGAAATTCGAAGCAGATTTTCTCTCTGTGACCAGAGAAAAAATTCGAATTAGAAACCATCGTATTACTTAAGTCAATGTTATTGTACGAGGGCTATTCAATAATTCCTGCAAAGTCTGATTGCACCCCTAGACAGTATCGAGATTAGTTTTAGAGGCCTGTAGCACTTGAAGGATATATCTGAATCGATTACGTAGAGTGATTTTTGAAAGATGAACAAAAGAGAATTTCATGTAGTGTTGAAGCATTATTTTCTAAATGGAAAAACTGGTCGAGAAACGAAAGCTAAGCTTAATAAACATTATGTTGTCTTTGCATCTTGTATTAAAATAGTTTATAAGGGTTTTTCTAACTTAAGAAATAGCCATATGAGCACATGTGCTGCTGAAAGACCAGGAGTTGCATTGTTGAGGTTACTACTCAAGATATCGTTGGAAAAAACCAGGATGTGTTTGTTGATGACAGAGGACTTAAAAAGTGGGTAAAATTTCAATTATCTCAAATGAGCGTATTTGTAATATGTTGCAAGAATATTTGCGTATGCGAAAGCAGTCCGTAAGATGGTTGCTGCGATTGCTCACTCTGAATAAAATAAAAATTGCCAGTGAAGTTTGAGGCTGTTTCAACGGAATCTTTAGGAATTTTTACGTCGTTTTGTGAAAGTTGATGAAACTTGGATTCATCACTATCAGCTTGAGACAAAGGAGCAATCAAAACAATGGGTTGCGAGCGTGGATTCTGTCCCTAAAAAACGAAACCTTTCCTCTAGCTGGCAAGTTTATCCACAATCTTCTGGAATTGCCATGGTATAATCATTTCAGAAAATGTCAAAACTATTGCCGGGCATTTTATGCTACGTTACCGGTTCATTTAACGTTTTAGTACCGAATGACGATATATCATCGTTCTCAACATTTGCGAAAAGTGCCAACGACGATATATCGTTGCGTATGCGATGGCTCCTTACTATTCGCATCGCGAGAGAACTTTATCTCAAAATAAATTTATAAAACGTTATAAACGGTTTTATTAATATATTCGATTTATTAATAATATTCGATTAATATTTTATATTATTATTAATAATAATCTATTAATATTATATATTAACATTAATAATATTCGATTAATATTTTATATTATTAATAATAATCGATTAATATTATATATTAATATTAATAATATTAGATTAATATTATAAGTTAATATTCGTTTAATATTATAAGTTTTTCATCGATTTTTCTGATTTTCAGAAGGTCTTATATTTATGTTACTCGCATGATTTTTAACAAATATTGAAATACAATTGGCATTAATTTATTCTCCCTCTGTTTCGTAATATGCTCCTTTTTCAATTTTGTAAACATCATTCTCATTTTGCTTTTTCTGAGCTTTTTCCCAAACCTTAGCAAATTCGTCAAATTGGTTCGGCATTCTTCGTATAGGTATGATATATTCGGTCGGCACTAAAAGGGTCAAATAATGAAATAAAAAAAAAAAACCTCACTTAGCGAAAAAGAAAATTTCTTTTCACCGCGATTCCTCCAGTTGCACTCCTGCAGTTGTGACAAATCCTTACAATCGCGAGGATTTGCGATTTCTGCATACCCCCCTTTTTTCTCAATATAGCTAATTCGGTTTACTACCTGTCCCAGAACACAAAAAATGGCTGTAAGGAAATAAATTTTCATTGAACGATAAGATGATTGCCCAAGCATCTGCCTATGACTATCTCAAAGGAGATATAAAAATAAATATTGGTTATCCTGAAAAAATTATGTTTTCTTACTTTTTGCTTAGAATTATCGAACAATCTTCGTTTGTGTACTTGAACATGGCTTCAAAATGCGGAACTGAGTCCAATTATTCTCTCATTGTTGGAATGGTAGTAGTGATTGTGAAACAGCTTTCAATCACTGCTACAAAAGTGGAAATCACATTGGTTCGTTTTTTTAAAAAATAAATTCGATTTGTTGTTCGAAATGTTGAAAATTTAAAAAGGTTATTGAGTAAATTCAACCATTTTAAAATTCAATGCATTCAATGGATAAAGTAACATCTATGAATCTATTCAGCTTTAACTTTCTTTTTATCTATCTTCAAAATAACAGTTTTCTTTGTCGTCGAAAGATTCGTGTCGTTGTTTTTGGCATAAATAACTCATGTAATATTTTACCAGCAGTATGCAGAAATTCAATAACGAAAGCTTAAAAATTAGCCACTTTTGTTGAGTAAAATATATTCTTTAACCCTGGAATGGTAACAGACTTCGCAGTTTGAATGGGAAAAGGAGTCGATTTGACTCAATGTTACCATTCCAGGGTTTTAATCATAATGATTGACCGTTAAGGAAGAGATAGAGAGAGAGAACTATTTATTCAATTAGATTTGTCTTCTCACCTATAGAAAAATACATTAGAAAAAAAAACGTCTGAAAGTGATCAGATATCTGCTATTCTCTAATGTTGCAAAATTGTGATAATGACTGAAGTTGTAACCAGAACTTCATTTTAACAAGTTAGCTGCCATGACACGCGTCTGTGCGTGATAAGGAGATTCGGACTTTCTAGCTAGTTAAGCTGGCCATTCATCTCTACTCCATTCCCTTCCATTTGTCCCAAGACTGCTTTTTACCACGTTTCTATTAACTCGGTTTCTTGTCTGTCTGTCTATCTGTCTGTTCGGTACAAATTTTGCAATCAATTTTAAACTAACTTCCCGATGAGCTGGAGACTTCAAACTTTAAACATAGCTCAGAACTAGATGACAATGCAATATTAATTCTCTTTCTTGTCTGTCTGTTTATCTGTTATTTTTTTATTTCATATTTTGTGTTTTACCGACCCAGAGCTTCGATAGAGGGCGCTGTCCAGGCGTCACTCGTGAATAACGAGGAGGGGGAATCTTGAGTTATTTGTAGAAGTGGATTCCACGAAATTTCGCGGCGAATAGTGGGAGAACTTTGATAAGGGAATTGAAGTTCGGAGGGGAGAGTTTGCTATACCAGAGTGACAACAATTTGTTTGCCGTGAAATTCTAGAGGGGGGGGGGGAATAAAATGCTGCTCAGTTGCTTTTTGTTTTCACGAAGGTCTCTGCGTCACGTAACTTGATTTTTCAGGAAAATAACAATTTTCTATTTATGATGAGGTGAAGAGAAACTGAAATAAACCTGAAATTTGCCACATGTCTCTGCCATAATCTCATCAAGATGTTTAAAATCGATTGCAAAATTTCATACACACAAGACTAAAAAGCAGAAAATAATTACTTAAATTAAATAAAAATTGGTCTCATGCAATATTTAATAGCTGTCGTTGAGAAAACTCGCATAACAGTTCATATAATTTCCATTACGATAAAATTGTTAGTGACTTAAATAATTTTTGCATCAATTATCTATTGCATGCGTCCCACGTTTTTCGTTTTAAATCTGTATGGGGTTATAAATCTGTATGGGGCTAGTAGAAATTATTTTATACTTTTTTAGTCCGTTTTAAAAATGTGGTATATTAACATTTTTGTTTTATTTAAGTTTTCTATCTATTCAAGTCGAAAAATGAGGCACGTCATTCACGGAGGCTCCAAAGTTTCTTTTGAGACAAGGTTCAAAGCCATAGAATTCTACCCACCCCCCTAATCTTTCCCTATGCGGGAGATTTCGGGTTTCATTTCTACCCTCGACGCGAGGTTTCAATGTAGGCAGATCCTTCGATGTGCCGCTACCCTCTAATCGAGGCCCCAAATTGGAATCGGCGCATGAAGTGTTGGATTCCGCGTTCTTTTGAAATCCAGCAATGTCATTTCGCTATGCTAATTTCCATCGGTTTTTAAAACTGACTATTGTTTTTTTCTTCCCGTGTTCCAAATATTCCATTTTGAAAGAGATGTGAATGACCTGCTTTAAATGATTAAATATCTAAAAAAGAGAGAGACAAAACAACAATAATAGAAGCAATTTATTTGGTGTGCGCAAGTGCTGTATCATCCAGGAAATATTCCGAAGTACAAAGATATAAATACGAAATAAAGAAAGATTTAATTGTGAAAGAATTAAAAATACAAAAAAATACAAACATAATAACAAACAACGAGGAGGAATAAGAATCCAGTGGATGACGTCATCAGATGCCATTCATCCATGCAAATTCAAAATCAGAATAGGTTCTCGGTAGAGGAAAAAGACTTTAATTTAAATTTAATTGTAGATCAATGTTTTTCATTCCAATTTATTCCGGAATAGATTCAGGCCATAGAGGAAAATACAAATTAAATATTCGTGTAAAAAAGAGAGCAATTTTCGCTCCAACAAAAATAACAATTAAAAAGTTTTCTTTTTTTAAATAAGAACATAGTTCACAACAGACCCATGTGCCTATGATTCAATTTATTCTAAACCCTATCAAGGCGCGCACCTTGGCGCTCTAAGAAGTCTCGATTTCCTCACAATGGAACTGCTTTATTATATAGTTTTCATAACTTTATTTACGTTTTTAATTAAATTTTATAGGTAGCAACATTTTTGCAGAGCATCACAGCTTGTCACCAAGATTGGGAAACATACTCTCAAAACGACAATATCGATAATTATTGCATGGATTCAAGATCCATTTCATGCCACAGCCCAATTTAAATTACCTTCCACAGAAAATATTCTAATTAAGTTGTCTTGTGAAAATTCATCAAAATGAAATCTAGCACCATGAAATTAATTTAATTTTGGTCGTCAGTAAAGATGATGAATATGCACTACTGCATGCTAAAGATCACAGAATCTTAATTCCATTTGCTGCTTCTTATTTTTACAAAGTAGAGGTTTTGGCAGTTGCTACGAAAAAAGGTAGTTGAGTGCGGCTCAATTCTACTGTGTAGTGTTCAACAGGCTCATATATCTCACTGATTACTATTTTTACTAAAATCTGTTCAATGAATTTTTATATAACCTAAAATGCATTTTATTAATTTAGATCTAAGCTATCAAAGACCTATGGGTCATTTTGCAAAAATTACTTGGAGTTTTATGTAGACACTTGTTGGAGCTATCAGTGAGATATATGAGCCTATAGAGTTCAGCAGCCTCATATATCTCACTGATTACTATTTTTACTAAAATCTCTGTTCAATGAATTTGTATACAACCTAAAATGCATTTTATTAATTTAAATCTAAGCTATACTAAAACTTTGGGACATTTTGCAAAAAATACGTGTTGGAGTTTTATGTAGAGCGGCGTTGAAAAAAATCTGGATTCACCAGGGGTGCGGCGAGTTGAAGAAGTTCAGAAACCAATGCCCTAAACGAAAGAAACATAAACTAAGCAGATTGCTTTGAAAATGAAATGAAGTAACTGAAAAATGTTCAATTTACGGTTTGATCACCTTAAAATATTGTGTAATCCAGAAACTGACAATTCAAAATAATACAAGAACAATATGACAAATAGAAATACTACATAGACCAGGATAAAATCTGAAATTCTGAATATTCAGCACACCATAGAATCACAACCGAAAAGCTGAAGATATTCATTCAGCCATCACTTTCACCGGAAAACACAATATACAAGTATATGTTCAACTGTGGTCTTTATATTTTTTAAAAATTTTTATTTGAATTAGAATTATCTAGTCTCCAATTTTATTTGTGCATTAACACTTCTTCTAATGAAGAGAGTGGCGAACCCATACTCGATATAAATAGAAACGAAAACACGGCTCTGCTATGAAAGATTTGCATTTTCACTTGATAACGTCATTAAAATCACGTGCTCATAGATAACCAATCACAGGTCCAACAGGCAGCATTTAGTTAAAGGGAATGCACCTTACTTTCCCACTTTTTAGAACTTGAATACATCATTCGGAAGCAAAAGGGATTACGGTTGGTGATTCACTTCATGAAGCGTTGAGTTTCGTTTTTTCGTTGTGTTAATTCGATTCGTTTTTCGTTTCTTACTTTAATGAAATTGAATGTTTCATCAGGCGCTGCGTACCATCAGCGATTTAGTTCGTTTAGTAACTAGAAAAAATTTCCATAGAATTAAAAATTAAATTAAGGGAAATTTAACGTATTTCAATCGAAAATGTAGGATTTATTTTATTTCAACTCATTGTTATACACGTACAGTGCAATATTATAAACATAATTGTTATTTATTTCTATGTAATAATTTTTCTATGCAATTTTTTAAAACATTTCAAACAAAGTGCTGGCAAAAACATGACAACAGTGGTAAAAATAGAAAGATCAGAAATGGTTATCATTTCGGTTAAATTTTATTTTTCTCTTTAGTTCGACGCTGCCCGATAAAACAAAGAGTAGCCGCCCTTGGGAGAGAAACATGAATTGCTGCGCCGACCTGAACGTGTTAAGAGAAAGATGCATTGTCACGGCTCAGTTAACTGACTCTGAAGAAACTGCGATCATACCACGAATTTACCCCACATAATCGGACTCCGTTATGCCTTTCTAATTGATCAGACGACAGTTCCCTTTAAAAGTTGTCTTTTGCATTCACTATCAATAAATCTCGAGGAAAAACGCTTCAAAGAGCTGAATTATACTTGCCATATGCTGTATTTACTCGTAGACAATTCTATGTAGCCTTTTAAATATTCACTACAATATTTTTGTAGCAATTACCAAAAATACCTAAGAAAAAAAAATGCTTCTAAAAATTCTTCTGACATCAAATTGTGAATGTAAAGAGGTATTGTAAATTATAAATGAGTTCACTTTAATGAACTATCTTCGCTATTTTATGTATATGTTACGTTCAATATAGATAATCGGTTATTATGCATAATTACTTTATCTTCAGCCGGTTATTATGCATAATTACTTTATCTTCAGCCGGTTATTATGCATAATCACTGCAGGAATTATGCATAATAACCGATTATCCACATTGACCGTAATATATACACTTCGCTGACTATTTAATTTCAACATCCCAACAGAAATAGAAATCGTGCTTTTGAAGGGGCGAAAGGAAGTTGAATGCGTGAAAATTTCGATCGGGTTTACTCGTTGATACTTTTAATAAAGCGCAAACAGAAGCAGAAAAAGCAGAAAAGAAAATCACATTTTCATATCAACGAAATGTTTTATTGCAGTAAAATCACATTCTATAGAACGTTTGTATTCGGTCTCGAAAATAAAGTGTTTAGGTTATATAACATTTATGTTTATAATAGAGGTAAAAGTCCCCAATTATAAGACTTTAACAAACTGAATGGAATAGAAGTACTAAATGGTGTTTAATATAAATTTATTTTAATTTTGAATTTTATCATCTTTACATTAATCTATTTATAATGTCTCACAAACAAGTAGGAAATAAATTTTAAAAAGATATGAAATGGATGAAATATAAATTATAAAATATGCAAATGGCAGCTTCAAGAAGCAATGACATATATTATGATGCTACTACAATTAGATTACATGTAATGTAATTATGTTTCTTTGAAATGAAAAGTCACGTTAACTAATTACAAATGGGTGCTGATTTTCTTAACATCTAGTGAACCTTCAAGTGTCATTTTTTCTTTGCTGTTCTTTTCATAGCAGTTTTCAGAGTCTTTTGATGCAGGGAAGTTCCAGTCCTGAACTTCAGCTGAGCCAAATAATGAGAAAATTATTCCTGAAGTCATGGTCACACCAATAGAAATGAAGAATACTTTGTTCCATTGCTCTAAAGTTTGCTAGAAATAAAATTAAATAAGTTTATGAATAAGAACCTGTAAAGCATCATTACATGATCATTATCAAAATAATAATTATCTATTAATATGCGTATCATTCGGTAATTTATCCCTGCATTTGACAAATAATTGCACAGATATCTCGAAATCTGTGACATATTTCAAGTCAAAATTGGAATGTTCAAATTATCAATAGTATGTCATCCACAAAATACAGACTATTTAGAGTTCTTTTATATTGGAGAGATTTACGTTCTGTATTGATGGCTCACGGGTATGAACTTTATAATTTTAAACCTTGATATCATGTCCCAAACGATACCTGACACAACCCCCCCCCCTCCCCTTCTCCAAGACCCGAATCTCCATGCCCTACGAGCAGGGAAGAATTTGTCTACAATGGATTTAGCATGCATAAAACCAGCATTCTAATCGTTTCAAAATGCCAAGACTAGCACTTATGGATAATTTTTCTCCGGAAAGGGCGACAGGCAATAAGCAAGATGAGCTCTTTCCGGAGTTCTTTGTTAGGTCACGCTAATTAAAATGCAAACATGTCCTCCTCCATTTTTCATTTCACCCCTATTTTGGTGAAATCAACTCCGCTTGGCGCATGCGCAAAAGCGCGGTGGGTTTCGGAATCCACGAATGATCAGTACCCTGTGAATCTTTCGACTTTCCGGTCTCGAATTCGATACTCATCCTAGTCACTATCGCACAATATTTATACTTTGGAAAGAAAATAGATTCTTAAGCGTAATAAAAAATAATCTTCAATTCAAAAAAATATTTGTATAACTAATCACCTTATATGGCCCAGATATCTGACATCATTACAGTAATTTATTTCGATTTTTGGAATGTTTTCTTTAGGCACTTTTAGATAATATCCATTGATATGCAACTTAATATTCTTCTGTACATTCTTTACATATTTCAGAATCAATCTACTCTTTGAAGTAATTTGTCTTCAGCAATCCCAGAATTCCATGGCTTCCCAATTCTCAGCTAATTAATTCCCAACAATCTGTTCATATGAAAATTTGTCTAGCATATTCAATGGCGGACACTCTTCAAGTAATGTTTCGAACAAAGTAATCCATTTGAATTAATTTCAAAATGAAGCGTCCTAATTTTTACAAGGTTCATAAATGATATCTTAGATCTTAAATTTAGGTAGGGGAGAGTGGAGTAAACCCGGGTACCTTGATTCTGGTGCTCTTAGTTCCTCTGTACAGCGGACAGATCCTGCAATGCACTTCATTAGTCAAGAAGGAGAAAGGTCATAATGACCGTGTAGTTGCCGTTGAATTCACTGCGTCTGTGCGAGTGAATTTAAGATATCAACTCTCTAATGTTCTTTGTTTTTAGACTATCCTTATGTAATAATCATCACAATTATAAACTTTCTATTTAGACCAATTCTTTATATATTTACTAAGTATATATACCCTAATCAAATAATAAGGATACAGTCATATAGTGGCTTAGTTATATTTTGTTTTTTATAACCTCTGCATTCAGAGTAAAACCAGGCAGCTCAAGTTGATCCAGACCGTGCCAGACAGTACAGATGATTCTTCCGATGTTGACGATAAAAACACATCAGAGGTTGATAGTTTATATTATAATGATGCATTTTCTAATTTAAAGAAATGAGAAGGGTGGATCCAGTGTAGAAACTGTCTTAGCTGGGCCCACGAATGCTGCAGTGGCTTGGGGGAAGAAGGCAACTTCTCTACATGTGAATTTTGTAATTAATATTCTTAAATTGTCATAAAGATGTCGGCTACTTTTCCACTGAAAATCTAGTTTTCCTAATTTCCCGTAAAGTTAACATGTGTGCTCGGTTTTGCCCCAGTAGTGGGGTAAAATCGGGTGTTCGACTTTTTCTATAAAAAAAATCATCAATAAAAAAGGTATTGACATTGATTTTCAGGAATGATATATTGAATATTTTAATAAAATTTGACAATTCTATGTCGTATAGTTTCTCTCCAACATTCCTTCGAGTCTTAGCTACCTGGTTTTAACACAGTTTCCCCTACTTATTTCAATAATTTTGCTCTCCATTACACGAAATTTCCAGTTCTGTTTAGTTTAGCTACATTTACGTCCCGTTTTGAAGGTAAGGGCTATTTTTGGAACTAACCGCATAATATTGAACTGCGGCCAAATGAAGAGTACGACCCCTGAGTTCAGTTCTCTCCTCTCCGAACTTCCACACCAGAGGTAGATTGTTTGACCTTCGACGGACGTGAACAAAGTCCACGTATACAGCGTATTTTTTTTATGTAATCATGTTTCCGGTCACCCACCAGACCAACTCAAGTTGAGAAAACACGTCGATTATTTAAACTTTTTAAGCATTTGTATATAAATATAAAAATGATTTCAGCAGTTCCAGTTTTCCCTCAAGCATGAAAACCTTTCTACAGCAAACGGGGCATAACGTTAAAACAAAATTATGCTATCATCTTTCTGAGAAACGTGACACTTTTTTATGCGTAGTTGAATCTAAATTTGAGCTTTCAAGAGATCTCAAAAATAATTCTGAGACTATATTGAAACATAGTGTATTTTGGTACATTGAAAAGAAACAATATGAAAGGTTAGTAGGCGTTGACAAAAAATGCTGTTATTAGAATCCCAAAAACACACATCCATCACAGAAATAAACTTTTTTCTAAAAATTTTATATTTGGTAGTCAAAGAAACTAACAATTAGATCGGTTACAGTTAATTTCTAAAGTAAAACTTGCCTGATCGTTTGTCAAGACGCCAACAAGAATAGGCATAATAAATCCTGATAAACTGGATATGATGCTGCTGACGCCCATTACTGTTCCTAAAAGAGTTGGAGTAGAACTGAATTCCAAAAATAATATTTTTCAAGAAAAATATTCAAAGAACAATAAATTTTCAGTGCTGGAAGAATTATAAATTTTCAGGACAATCAGTTTTTATTTGAAATTATCAATAATCATCTTCATTTTCATTTTGAAATTTAAAAAATCAAAATAATAAGAGATATTTGAATTTAAATAATAAAAAAAATCTTTTCCTAGTTCCTGGATGTAATTTTTTTTGCATTCTGTTCTATAAAAATGTAATTTCCATGGACTCAAATTGTTTTTAATTGTAGCTCAAGGCAAAAACAAAGTATGCCAGTTTTTTCCCCTTTCTCATTCTTTACAGAACTAATCTTTTCCAAGGGATGCAGTAATGTTCCCACAAGCCTAACAAAGTCAATTAACTTGACGTCATAGTCACATGACAAGTGTAAGTGCGCATGCTATCTACTGCAAGGTATTGCTTGCAGTGGTTTTATTATACGTATGGGTTACTTTGATGGTTGGTTTATTTTGATTCCAAAATAAAATTGACGGCGAATATTTGATGAGCATAGCGTGAGAGTGCATTAACCACAATATGCATTAAGTAATTTCACAAGAAAAAAATATCGCGATCTACTTTTCCTAACTTTTAGGAAAAGGAATTTTAGTAGTGACCTTTTAATTTTAACTATTATTTAAACATTGAAATATCTTCTGTATTTTCAGGGAAAATATCAGTTATTATTTCTCCTATCATATACAAATAAGGTTACTAATCTTATTTTCTTCATTGTTTAACATCATTAACTTAATTATATGATAATAATTTTCAACATTTAGTTTTTATGTTTTTGATGTAATGTAAATTTACTAAAATCACTCAACTGAAATTGAAAAAAGTACACAGACAGACATGAAACGCACTTTTGTGTTTATATGAATCTTAAAATTTACCGTAATCGCTCCAGAAGATTGAATTTTTTTTTTAATTTTCAAAAAATTGTACCCTTATGTTTGTCAAAAAATGATTGAAAAATCAATCAAAAACGAAATCCAAAGTCATAAGATGTTTCCTATGCTTGTACGTCCAAAGAAAATTTTAATTTCCTTTAAAAACGTTAATTGAAAATATTTATATAATTTATTCATTACAGGAAAATGTATGCAACCATAAAATAATTTCGAAATAGTTATTTAACGCATAAAAGTTTTGACTATCTGCTTATTAAACCAGCGGGAATGGCCTCCCCGAAACTTTCTAGCATACGACCAGTAATGTGGGGTGGGTAAATGCCCAGTGGGTAGGTAAATATTATTTGGAGTATATACTCTGTTATTTACCCAAGGCCTGGGTATTTTAAGATAAAACATTATGAATGGTGATTTACAATGAAACATGAAATATATAAAAGTTATGTATTCCTAAAACCTTGATATTTTGCAAAAAATAAGTATCATTGACCCTCATTCCGTGCGCATAAAAATTACGTATGTTCGCAATTTTTATGCGCGCTGAGGGTACCACAACTAATAAGATTTTATTTAACGTTTTTGATAAGAAGTTATTGCATTCAAAAGTATGCGATTATACAAATCGACATACAGTCAACACTTTGACGGATATCGCCCAAAATTTTATACGGACCTACATTCATGATGATAAAACTGTGTAACAAATTTTATCCATCTAGCTATTCAAGTGTTTGAGTTATAGTATTCACATGAAAGGGGGCAGACAGACAGACTTCCCGTAGACGGATTTTGTCAATAATGTGATAGAAACCTACAAATGATGTGACAAGATCACATACCAAATTTTATTCCCGTAGCTCCAATAGTTTGAGTTATCGTGTTCACAGACACACAGACAGACATACATAATTGCAAAATTGTGTTTTTCGGACTCAGTGAGGTCTAAAACGTGGAGATTCGTCGAAATCTCGAGTTCCAATTTTTAGACGATTACAATACTTTCTCTTTGTATACTTCGTAACCGAGAAAGTAAAAAGAACTTAATATATGGAATAATATTTCTTCACAACTTTAATGTAATTTCAGAAAACTGTAGACAAAGAGATAATACTCTTTTTTTACATTTAGTCTTACATCCATTGTGAGACAGAAATATAAAATATGAAAACAAACAAAAATTATATCTCTAAACTGTATGAAAGGATTACTTTGACTAACAAACCTATCAAATTTTTCATGTCCTACACTTTACAGTGTTTAGTTGAAACAATATTTAAATACTTGTTTACAATGTGAAACCTTTTTTAATAATTACAGAAATAAATGAATATTAGTTATAAATAACCCTGGACATTATTTGTATTTCTTTTAAAAAGAAAGAGATGATATAGTGCATTACCTGCGAATGTTGGAGACATATCAATGGCGGCGATCATACACCCTGCAAAGGAGAGACCGACAGAACCCATAGCAAGAATGGAAAAGGGGGCACTTGTCGATTTGTCGCATCCTGCGGCGTAAATGCCTAGCAAGCAAAGGGAATAGCCCAAACAAACTGAAAAAGGACAGTAATTCAATTGATTAACGCAAGAAAATGCTGAACTTCAACCAAAATATAAGACCAGGTGGATTATCAAAATGTTTCTGCTATAATCCACGCCTAAGATTCGAACCATCTATCTTTAGATGATCCCTTATCTCTTAACTATAATAGAGATGGAGTTATATAATCTGACTTTAGGTATGAATCGTATTTGATTCATGCGACGATCAAAGTGTTAAATTCTTGCTACATTGACCTTGAAATCGGCAATACAAAATTCGATGTGACATCATATCATCCATCGGTATTACTATGCAAGTTTGCAAACATTGCACATACATGCAAAGAATTTTCAATGTTCTGTCTATTGCTTTAACCCTTAAAAGCACAAGTTTTTGAAAATTGATTTTAAAATGTTTTTTTTAATTTCTTGAATAAAACATGAGGAAAATAGTTTTAAAAATCCTAATTTGTTTTAGGTATGGTTTATGGCTCAAAACAGTTTGTTACCAGCTGACAACACTGGGCTTTATTGCAGAAGAAAATTCTCTTGATAAAATTCTAGAATGTCAAACATAAATGAATTTTAATATGGAATTTCCTTACATGGATAAGGAATTTCCTTTAACATTGTAGAATAAAATATGGTATTCTCAAGCGTGCGAAGAAAGGCAAAAAGATGCAGCCTCAAGTGAAAAATATCAATACATTTTATTTTTTTATCATCACTCATGCTGCCATCTATATGTTGTAAATTTATTTAATAAAAATTTCAGTATGTATCCTATTGGCAACAATAGGAATAGAGCTTCAAACATTCTGAAGATTTTAGAAGACAAAATTGGGTTTGTTGCTTAACACATTCACGTCAGCGTTGCAATTCATGTCTCTCTCTCACAAGCGGCTACTCTAAGAGCGCTTTAGTTTATCGGGAGGGGCCGAACTGATATGAAAAATGAAATTTTACCGCAATGTTAACCATTGCTGCTCTTTACTTTTTACCACTATTGCTGTCATGATTTTGACAGCACTTTGTTTGAAATGTTCTAAAAAATTGCATAGAAATAAATAATTATGCTTATAATATTGAATATATATGTTTATATTATCGAATTTATTATATATTATGTTTATAATATTGAGTTGAAATAAAATAAATCCTATTTTTTCAATTAGTATACGTTTCCATTATTTTAATTTTAAAATATGGAAATATTTCTAGTTACTGAACGAACTAAAATTGTTGGTAGTACGCATTGCCTGATGAAACATTCAAGTGCGAACCACCGGTGGTACACGCCGCCTAATAGGACATCTAAGTTCTAGCCACCGGTGGTACCCGCCGCCTAATAGGTCATCTAAGTGCGAGCCACCGGTGGTACGCTCAGGCATGAACGTGTTAAAGACAACACAAGGCCTTAATAATATATAATAATATATACAAAGGTTAATAATACAAGGGTTAATAATATATACAAAACCTTTAGAAACTCGGAATAAAATATCAGTAAATTATCTATCTTTAAATGTTGCTATCAATCTAAAGTAATAAATGGTATTTTCAGAGCACAAGAGAATTGTGTCACATTAACAAAATTGCGATAAAAACAGACCTGAAGTTTTTAAGGAATGATTAATTACAGAGAAATCTTAAATTTTTTGGAATCATCAGAATAATAGAAGACACTACATCTCAGAATATATCCTCATATTAAATAAAGGTATTAAAAGGATTAAAATGATTTTACAAGATACTTTTAATGTAAAATAAAATTGAGGGAAAAATTATACCATTCTGCCTGCAACCCGACAGACTATTTCATACTTCATAGCTTACAAATTTAATATATTAATATGAATAATTTCAACATAAAAAATTATATGAATTAGTTATTACAAAATAAATTACTGAAATTTATCATTGCTATATAATTATTTAAAAATAAATCCAAATTATATAAATATTAAAGTAAGGTGAGAAATTACACAGTAGATTGCATCCTTTACGAACTCTGTCCACTCCAGCGTACTGATGCTTGTTTAACCAACCAGATATCCAACTGACCAACAGAGCTAGAAAGGTCTGAAGAACAAACGGAACTGAGGCAAACAGCCCATTCTACAAGAAAAGCATTTAGGAATGTTTCAAACAAATTACGAACGATTTCCTAGTATAAAAATAAAATATAATTATTATTATTTGATGTAAATATATTATATAATAAGTTATTGTGAAAAATTATTAAATTCGTGCAGATGCAAAAAAAAAGAAAAGATATCTTTCATTGATTTCACTGATTTTTCTTCTTACTCCATTTTCCTATGCTATTATACCTTCATAACTTTTCTTTTTCAAATTATTGAATTAATTTTTTTTTATTCCGTTACTTAATTACGTATTTAGACGTTTTTTAAGGGCTCATATATTTTACTTATTCTTATCATTGTACTTTTTTCGTGTACGTTTTTTTTTTATTGCTCTTTAGTTGATTCAGATTTTTTTTGAACGTTTTACCTTTATTTATTCATTTAAATTTCTTTGTTTAGATAGTTATAAGCAATACTATTTTTCTTGGTTTCTTAAATTTGTTTTTTGTTAGAGAAATCTAGTTTGTATTTTATTTTTGTTATTTTCTCTTGTATTAGCCATTTTGTTAAAATTTTTACGGCACTGTTTTTCTACGAGAAATAAATAACAAAAGCTTGTGTAAACGTCCTTAAAACTGCGCGATTTTTGTCACCCAGTTAGAGATTCCCGGCACTGCTTATTTTGCGAATACACCACTGAAAATATTCGTCTTCGAGATTTTGATGAATCTCCATGTATTATTCCCGAGTCTTACTTCCCTGAGTCTGAAAAACACCATTTTTTGGAACTGAGTCTGTGCATCTGTCTGGCAGTCTGTGAGCACAATCAGTCAAAAACACATAACCTTATATGCATGAAATTTGGCATGTGGCCTTTACACCAAAATTGTGCGTTGGTACGAAGTTTTGGATCAAATTCATCAATTAAGACTATCTGTCTGTCTGACCATTTATATGTCAACATATAATTTAAAACTGCTGCGAACAATACAAATCAAATTCGATCTGTGATCTTTATACAAAAACTGTAAGCCGTTACTATATTTTGGACTGATTATGTTCTCTGAAGGAAATCTGGCTATGTTTTTGTGAACGCGATAACCCAAAACTTCAAGGAACTACAAAAATGACACTTAGAATTCGTTCCTTACAAGAAAACTGTAGATCTAAATCAAATTTTAAACAAATCCATCAATGGGTAGATGTAATTTTCTAGGTTGCATACTCGTCTTTCATTAGCTTACTAATGAAGCGAAACACTAGGCTTGCCATATATAGGACTAGATCCAATAATTTTTTGATCATGAATTTATTAAAGAAATACGAGAAGATCGAGGAAAGAACACCTTCGATTTTTTCATAAGGAAGTACGATTTAAATATTTCGGATTTGTTGGATTTTAATGAGGAAATGTGGTAAAGGGCATTTGAAATGTGTTTAGTTTTAGTAGAGGAGAAAGATCCAAAATATTTAATACAATGTAAAAATAAGCAATAAAATATCTAGCATCAATTTGGTTTTAATAATAAAATAATATTTAAAATATATGTCTGGTGTCAAAATTAATATTTACAATATCTGATGTTCGCCAAATGTACTTATTCACGAAGACACTTAAATAAAATTAAAATAGTTTGTAATATAGGGTGTGTTCAAAAAAATACACCATCTTTGAAGTTCTACAATTACAAAACAAAAGCAGTTGCAACCTTTTCGGAGAAATTAAATCTAAAATAACATTTTAAACTTTATAAAATTATAATTGTTCTATGTGACCACCACCAGAAACACGAGCGATATCCAGTCTATAGTAGAATTCTTCTCACAATTTTGTAACATATTCGGTGTTACGGTTTGGATGGCTGAAGTGTATCATGTTTTCAGTTCATCAATGTTCGCCGGGAGTAGCGGGGAAAACACGACTTCTCATTCATTTCTATTCGTAGAATGGTGAGCTTGCTTGTTTTGTTGAGGAGATTTAACCCTTCAAAGTTGGGGTATTGTAAACAACTTGTAGAATAAAAATCATATTCAAGATTCGGTTTGATAAAACAAATTCTGTGTATTTTATACTAATCTGCATTTTTAGAGACGATGATATTTTTAATATATAATATTATTCCAATGTATTTATTCTTAGATCTACTACTCACCTCCTGGATGGGATAATGCAGAATCGTTCCCAGGAAAGTAGGGTGGACAGAAACAAAATGTGTCGATGCCCAAAACTGACCTGTCATGGCGACGGTTAAAGCATAGAATGGTACGGAAGTTAAGAGTTTTCGCCAAGGAATGGGAGGACGCTGAAAAAATCACCAAAGGTCTTGCTTGAATTTTTAAATATTCATAAACATAAAATCAATAGAATGTCTGAAAGTAACTTTGATTGTACTAAGACTCCAGGTAATAAAATAATTTTGTTATTCTCACTTGTCTTTATGATATGTCCCATCAATGGTTAAAAAAATCTCTTCGTATATAGCATATCGTGGGATGATTACTACAACTAGGCAACCATCTACGAAGGTGAAATATGAAATAGTGCACAGAAAAGCGACATTAGGCTAGGTTAACAACATACTACAACTAGGTAATTGTTATAAACAATTCCCTAGGTGTCACTTAGAATTTGCAAAAATTGTTAAATTGATCGTCAAAGGAATGTTTACTTATACAACTCGACAAATAAACGTATTTATTTTTCAACACGTCAAAATCGAAGAAGTTGAACAAAAAATGTATGAGTTAAGTTGTCATTTCGAAAGTCACATTGAAATACCGATGTGTGATTTCCTTATTTACTATTAGGCAGTTAGCTATTGGATATCTGGATATTCCTCACAATTACTCCTAAGGTTCCTGACAGGTAATGTGGAAAACCTCCCCTCTTTCCTGACAGTCTGTAAAATATTTCTTAGATTTTTTTCTAATATCTTAACTATCTGCAGAAACTTGAGCAAGCAGAATTCCATTTTTTTCAAAGAATTTTTCTTCTGGTAATGTGTCTTCACTGATCATATTATTCAGTAGACTTTGTTTATAAATTGCCAAGAATACTTTGCAATAAATTTTTTCAGTTAAATTAAATTAATGATATTAAAATTAAATAAATGATATTTTTCACAAACCTGTAATCCTAAATTGAATAAAAAAAGAAATGTCAACCTTTAATATTGGGTATCTATAATACTGCTTACTAATTTCGAAAATGTACTTTGTGCTAAAACTATTAATTGGTACTTTTCAAGAATTTTGCATGTTTCTATGTCCTCTTTTTCACATCTCCTGCATAATTATATTCGAAATAGAACACCAATACTTCTGATTACTTAAAAGAAGGTTCTAAAATAAAAAGGGACCCAGGTTCTCACATTTTTACAGAACCATAAAAAATAATTCATTTGAGTTTTTTTTCTCGAAACAACCAATTTGTAGTTATCTAGTTGCGACTACTCATGCCATTATATATCTTTTTAAATTATAAAATCTTCTCATTTTGAAATTTCTTAGTTGATTATCCCAAAATAGTAAAAGGAATCCTTTAATTTAATGAATCTGGTTACACAGTGTGTGAAATGTGATTTACATGTTGATTTGTTAAATTTGCTTTTCGATTTTATTCTCCACGGAGCTGTTAGTGGTGGATCTAACAATTTTTAGGTGTAATCAGCTACCAAAGACAGCAATCCCCAGTCAATACGTCAGTCTCTCGGTTTTCACATATCCGAATTCTCATGAAATTCAATCTCAAACAACATATTTAACTTGCCTCAACGACGAATTTTGGTGGAAATTAGTTTCGAGCATACTATCCCTCTGATCTGTTTCGTAACTCTGTAACCAGATTGCGGTAAAGCGTCTAGCATTTTAAGGGAACTAGATTCAGTAAACTAACAAACACAGAAAAAGAACTTTAATGAAAAATTTTGCAAATATAAAAGGAACATCGTAAAAACACCCACCTACCTTTCCAGATAAGTTAAGTTCTTGATTAAGCAAAATATATTTCAATTCAGATTCTGTTATTCGAGGATGTGTTTTCGGGGATTCGAACAGGAATATTTGGAGGAATATGGAGAAAATAATCCCTAAGGCACCTGAAAGAAACATTGCAGTTATATTACCATTTTCATTTCACTTTTTTTTATCGTATCGTAACTCATATAATACGATATTTTAAACTTCAAGTAATATATGATACTCACACTAATGAAAATATAGCTTAAGAGAAATGAATTGTAACTTCATTTCTTCAATTAGACATATTAGAATATTAGATTTTAAGATGACATAATGAGTGTCACTCATTAATTTATTTAAGATTTATTAAAATTATAAGATATTATTTTTTATCTTGATGAAGTATGTAGTTATTATACACTCTATCATATTTATATTTCAAATATTTTTAGATCAGAAGAAAAGGAATCCTGAGCATCTGTGTACAGAAAGATAATGTTACTGAATAAAAATTTAAATGTAGTTTTATTGCACACATAAAAGTCAATCATTCGAAGTCTTAAAAGGTACAGCAAATAATTTTTTTATACTGTTATGAGAAATGTTATATCATTGTTATGAAATTATAAACATATTTGAATGCATACTTCGCGGAAAAGTATTTAAAAACTAGATTTCATAAGTAATTATTACAAATAAAACCCTATTCTATTTGGAACAAAAATTTAAAAACATTCTCTCAAACTAGAAATGACATATTTCAACGATATCTATTTTATTTTAATGACAATATTATACTTAGGTAAAAGGTTTTATTTAAACGACAATTTTATAGTAAGGTACAAGGTTAAGTAAAAAATTTCCAGCATTTTATTTCAGAGGGGTAAGTAAACAAAGACAAGGACTGAATAAAGACGTCATTTATAGATATAGTTCCCTGCATTTGTGATACATTTAGTCCAGTGGTCTGCGGGTTATGTGGTTCCCTCTGAGGAGAAGCATTTGGGTTGGGCTGCTGACACTAATGCTCTGCGTCTTGTATGTCCTGTCCCACAGAAAACAATATCTGCACAATTTATCTTTAGAGGGGTAGAGTTTTCATGGTAGACCACTGTCCCCATATTGTGCAAAGAGGCTCCGGTGAAATTCTTCTACTGCAACATTTTTCAAATAGCTTCCGCGTAATACTTGCGCTACACTTTGCAATGTTCCTTGGTATATATTACTTGCGGTGTGACCATTTGTACTTTTCAACAGAAAGAAGAAAGATGACGCTATCAGTATAAACTCTTCCCTCACGTGACCTCAGTATTAAACACTCAATGCATGCATACTTAGCTGCCAAATTTCTCATTAGAACTATTTTTCAGGCTAAAATAGGTATAATTTTTAAGTACCTACGAATGGTAAAAAGTCGATTATAGGATCCAAGACAAGCATAAGGATCTTAAATTGAGCATACAAATTGTTTTAGATGCTTAAGAATAGCATGTTTAAGCAGCGAGAGCATAAAATCAAAGGGTTTTTTTAAGTACTCAAAAATTCAGATATGAATAGTTAGAAATACATTATAACTCACAAAAGTTAAATTGAATGTTTTCTGAGAACATGGTGTGTACAAATGTTTGATAAGAACATCATTCCTTCTCAGTAAGAAGGAATTTTTAAATACAAAATAAAAAATTTAAACAAAAAAATTCTTTAGTTGACTCACCAAAACTATAACAAACACAATATAAAACCTAATGATTTAGAATATATATTACTGTTACAAATTACATTAGAGATATATTATGCGCAACTTTAAAATGAAACACATATTTTGCGTCTGTTCTTTAATCTAATTTTATCTAAAGTATATACTTAATTGTTATTACCAATTTAACATCATTGCTAGATAATCGCACTGCGTCGGAACTGCACGAAATTTGATCTAGACGAAGAATTTAAAATTAAATCTTTCGGATAACGTAGACGCTAAAAAACCCTGAACCCTTCCACTCTAACATCCATATTCTTGTCATGCGGGGGGGGGGCGTTCGACAAATGTTTATATTTTCGTGAATAAAGTTCGCATACACAGCAGATCATTGCAGCTATCGAGATCTGAAATATAAATCATTTAAACCATGAATAAAATTTAATTCATTTAGATTAACGTCTCGTTTTTAAACTAAGCGATAATTATTGTGGATCGGACTTCACAATTTTGCTCAGTGGTCAGACGACGAGAACGAGATCCAAATCAGAGTCCAATAACCCCAGCTTCCAGGCTACCTCAGTGGATTGCACATTTGACTCCAACAGATAAAATGAGCGTCAAGTTCAACTACATGGTGGAATTTTGGTAGAACTGGGTCTCTGGTCTATGGCCCTGCAGTCTCGCAGCAGAAATTCTATCCAATTCTAATTAGGTTATTTCGGTTCTTGGGTAAGAGGCAGTTCCTTTTTTATAGCAATTTTATCCAATAACCCTTGTTCCTTAATTTCCTAATTTTTCTAAGCTCAACTAATGAATGAAATTTTGAAAATTTGCTTTTAGTTTAATTTCTGAATTAAATGATTGAATTATGAAATAAAAGTAACTTATCCAATTATTATTCTTTGCAATCAATTTAATCAATCAATCAATTTAAGTCTATGCTATAGATTTCTCTCCAGACGCAGTTGCAAGTAAAATATTTTACGTATTTCAGGAGCGAAGCATAACCCAGCCAGTATGGAAAATGAATTATTTGTACAAATATGTAACTAAATAATTACCGAAAATGTAGTAGACAGTCGGCCAGCCTCCAAGCACAGACGAAGAGCAAAGAGCACCAGTGGCTACACCTCCTAGTAACGCACCAGCACAAAAACCAGACATCATGACAGTATTCAGTAAACCTCTTTCCTTAATAGGAAACCAATTAGCAGCAAGGACACAAGATGCAGCTGGGATCAAGCCCTGCAAACATTCACACTATATATATTTAATGATTTTAAATAGGATATATTATAATAAAATGTTCTTCAAAAACAACCAAATGAATATGAATAAGTTCGTAATATTTCATGAATTTTTTTCTGACTTGAATTAAGTTAGAGATTTATAATAGCGTGCATCTCTTTCTATATGCAGTTAGTTGGCATCCAACTTTCTTCTTTAAATGACTTTTATCATATTGTTTTTAAATTCTCTGCATAAATAAAATGAAGCAATCTTTATAATAGGATATGTAAAAAAATAATAATATATGTAACAGATTCAGACTTTATTGGGAAAATCACATTCACACGAATCTTTTTTCAAGTAAAGAAATGCCAAATGATGGACGTTTAAATTTCGTTTAAGAATATAACCAGAAAAATAAGATTATATTCTAAATACCTTTGAAATACTATAATTAAGCTTATCCTGCAAATCTAAGAAACAAAAGGATGAATTTTATTAAAATTACTGGGAACTTCAATATTTCTCACACTGAAGTGCTCAGGCTGTTCAACACATCACTGACATTTCATTTCAAACACAGTAGTTTTTCAGGCGGCAGATTTACGGAAAACTTATTGGCAGCACTGTAGCAAATTTATCATCTTCATGAACAAGTAATATTTATAAAGCATTTATAAAAGACTTAAAGCGTTGTACTCACTTGTCCCATTCCTCTGATGAATTGAATTGCAATTATAAAGTAACTGCTCGACCATGATGCAAAGGGTGATATTAGATGGCATAAAGAAGAAATAAACACGCCCATGATTATTGTCATTTTTGCACTTATCTTTTCAGCCATCATTCCTCCGGGCATCTGAGTGATTACATATCCTAGGAAACTTGATCCTAATATATACCCTTGAATTTCGGGACTCCAGTCAAATTCCCCTTCAACCTGGAGTAATAAAATCCAATTTAATTAAACATCATCAACCAATAAACAAGAAGTAATGATGACTCTAATAAATGATAAATCATATAATTTAAAGCAAAACCAGCTTCTTTTATGTGAGTATTTATTTGTTTTATTAATTGGGAATACTATAGTGCTCTACTACTTTGGGATATTTGGAGACGGACAACTGATGCCGAACCTTGATTAATCCCTGCTTTTTAACCCTTTGACCACTAACGGAACGTATACGTCCCACTCACATTTTAAAATTACTACTGGTATCAAGAGTGCTTTGAAACTCGTTGTAATATATCCCAGTTTGTAGAACAAGAACAATTGCACACATTTCATCTTTATTCACCTAGATGACACAGTCTATTTTCCCACCAAAAGCCATTGTTTACTGAAAACTTTTCTTCTTTGCTTGCATGTTCGATAGTTTTGATCGATTGATAAGCAATAAACAGTTTTTGGCAAAAGTATTAATGCAATATTGTAAATATATAAATAGGTTTTCGCAATAACTAATAATAATAATGTTTCAAGCATAAAATTATGTTTTTTAGTTATGGGACTATTATGTGCCAGCATTTGGTTTCAAATCCGCTCTGACAAAAAACACCTCCAAACATTTAATTTGTCTGATTTGGAGCCTATTATCTTCATTCGCATAGAGGACTGGATAAAATTATTTTTTAAAAAAAACCGCATAGTAAATTTAATAAAAAAATTTTAAAAATATTCATAGTCAAAGGGTTAAATTTGAATGAAGATAGCTATAAGAGCTTGAAAAAAATGGGGAACTGTATTCAAGGATGGACACAAAATATACCCAAGAGATCTGACAGATCACCGGCGCTTGACGTAGGCTTAATAATTTTTGAAGACGCCAAATTTAATTAAACATTATGAGTGGCAACTCGGGGGGAAATAAATAAAATGATTAAAAATATCTATAATATTTTCATTCAAAAACAGAAGAAATATTAAGGATAAAAATAATCTCTTCAATGGGCTCGTAGTTTTAAATTAAATGCATTAATTATTCAATTAATTGTGACGAATTTTTCACTAAAACCTTTCTTATGCTTCATAGTAATTGTGAGTAAAATTTGAAAGAATTGTTTTCAATCGTTTGGATTTCTATAGCGAACGAACTATTTAAGAATTTTCACTTTTATGTTTATAGATTAATTATTTACCTGATGCCTGGAATTCTTTTCTACTTCTTGTATGTTGGATGGACAAGACACAGAACTGATGTTTGTAGCATCGCTTGAACTGATGGCGGTATTGTTTACCATGGCAACGATGCTAATGCTGGTGTTGAGACGGTAGCAATTTATTTGGAAGTTTATCAAAAATCCCATTAATGTAGTTAAGTGCCGGCATTTCAAGGTAGGTTCTTGTATAACTGGAATGAGAAAAAGTTGCAATAAAATTGAGATCGGAAAAATATAAGACTAAATTGGTTAGTCTTTGCAACATATAAACATCTCCAAGTGCTTAAAAAATCAATAAAATCTTGATTAATGGCAGGAAACATGCATAATGATTACACAGGATGTCCATCAAGTTCAAAATAAAAAAAGTAAAGATGTAAAGAAATGCGATAGATAGAATTCGTAAAGATAAATGCATGTATATAATTTTTTTGAAATTTTATTTTTAGAAAAAGTATCTTAAAATTACTCTGTATTCAGCATTGCTGTTCTGTTGATTCATGGCTATATTAGAAGAAGTTATGTTACTTTGTTGATTGAAATAAAATCTACCGAAAAAGCTTTATAAATCAGGGCACAAAAGAAGCACTGCAAAAGAATTTCATATAGATTAAAAATAATTGAAGCCGGCCAATGAACACAATTCACTCTCTTTTCTATTCGGTGCATTCATGGGTGCACAGAAATTCTGAAAAGTATATAATTTTTAAATTAAATGCCATAGTATAGTGAAATCTCATTACTAAGTTGCTCGTTAGTACGCCGTTTTGAAATGGTCCCGATTGATTCCTATTCATCTCAATATTAAAAAGAACCTTTAAAGCGTATCAAGTATTCGATAGTGCGTCGCCTATGCTGAATTTCTAACGTATCGATCTTTAATTTTGAGCTCAAATTTAAATATATGTATTCTTTTTTCCCACGCACAATACAGCTAGATAAAGGGCAAATTCTTACATCGTTTCACATTGGTCCACATTCATTCTTGTTTATTTCAATGTTAAAAAGAACCTTTAAAACGTCTCCGGTATTCGATAGTGCGTAGACTTCTCTGAATTTCTAGCACATCAATCCTTAGTTTTTTTTAGCTCGAATTAAAAAGTATGTATTCGTTTTCTCCCACACAATACAGCTAGGAAAACGGCAGGTTTTAACATCTAGTGTCTCGAGGTCTCCTTAGTCTTGTATAGAAACATTTATAGCCGATTATTGGAGATCTTGGAGGCCATTGCATGGGACATAAAGATATCGATGTATTAAATATAAAAATATATCAAATAATGAGATTTATATTTTATTGTTATGTGTTCTGTGGCAAAGAATATTAAAGAAAGAAGCCTTATGCATGTATGATTACACAAGAAGATTTATTGCAATAAATGTGCTGTCATTATCATTAAGTATTCAATTATTTAAAAGTTAAATTTTGTGAAATTTAAAAATATTTTGAAGTTTCTAAATATTGCTAACCTAATGAGAATAATAAGAATTTACAATAATTATGAAATCTATTCAAAATTAGAATTATTCCATAAAAATTGTAAGTGAGTAGTTTGTCGCATTTTGAACTAAGAATTGTTAGTCCATCGTTCTCGTAATTACGTCATTTAGATGTGTTTCCTTGAACGATGTATTACGGTTTTAAAATAATAAATTTCTAAAGACAAAACAGAAGAAAAAAATTATTCCATCGGTATTTGTTATTATTTCTATCTATATATTTATAAAATTATACCCTTTATAAACATCATGCGTACATTTTAATAGAAAAAAATATATAATTTCACTTTCCAAAATTGATACCTATTTCTTCATTTGTGTGTTCCAGTTTTTCTTCAGGGAACTTGAGTGCATTTTTTGAAGCTGGTTTTTCGGATGTGTCTAAATAATCGCTGATGTTCAAAGTCACGCATTTGCCATCATTTGCCATATAATTTTCAACTGTCATATTTCCGCTGTCTCAGCAGACGTTGTTAACAGCATGCAACAGAAATGGCTCTTGGTTCTGAAAGAAAATTTAATAAAAATATGATCGCTAATTTCTTTATTACAGGGAGCACACAACGATTATAGGTTTAAAACAAAAATATTGATTTATTGGCTTGTTCACCTTAAATGTTAAACGGATTTATTTTCATAATTCCTACAGATAATTGTTTGAATGTTATATGATATTTCACTCAAATTTCTTTATTATTCTTCGTGTGATCTTTTTTTGTTCTGAAATTTGTTCACTGCACTTTCCTTCGTAATACGTTTACCTTTTATGAAATAGAGCCAGGTTATTGAAATCTTAATTACAATGTGAAATTGGCAATATTCGAAATCTACTCCTTATATTAGAGATCAAATCTCTGCTTTTATGAATATCCAACATTTATATATTTGGTATCTATCTTTCTAGAATTTAACCATTATTAATGTAATATTCTTGGAATTCGACAGTTTTATTGTTTTTTAAAAGTGCAAACCAAAAACACCACGAAAATAATGCACACTTTAAGTCATTGCTTTAATTCCAGCCCGCACCGACACTCCGCTCAATGAAAATAATATACAAATTTATTTGTGACTTGATTATTGTGATCTCGGTTATGATTAAAAATAATTGTAAACGTTTAATAAAGAACCTTTTGAATTAAAAAAAATGCGTAAAAATCATTCAGATAATATTTTTGAAGTTATCGCCTGGGAACATCAATGTAACTGTGTAAACACTGAGCATTAAAGTAACACTGTTAGAATGACAAAATTTTATAGCATTTAAAAAATTATAGACTTTAAATAGTACCAATATCGCAGTTATTGATTTAATTTCTTTTTTTATTACAAAGTTTTTAGTTTAGTAGTTTTCCTGGCGGATAAAAATAAAAGTTATCTAATCATATATTTATATTAAATGAAACATATTCAACTTTTCAAGGCTTTTTAAAATTGGAAATTTTAGTTTCTTTGATTATTTATCTTTCACTATTATATTTGCTTTATGCTGATTATGTTTGACCTCCGTCTAATGATATTTGATAACCTTAACAACTGACTTACAATTTATTACATTGAAACAAGTTTATAATAACTTATTAGGAAATATGAATATTTATAAATTACATATGTTTGTTATTCATCAGCAATTTATTTTCCAGAATTATGTAATTTCTTTTGTTTAAGCACAATAGCGTAATGTATAATACCATAATTAATGGAGTTCTGATTGATAACTATTTAATCTTATCTCCAAATTAAGTAAAAACCACTGATAATGTCATGAAGTAATTTACAATAAATAGTATGGAAATTTAATTATTTATAAAAAATGACGATACATTCAGCTGATAGCATTTAAGAAAGTAATTTAGTAATATTATTATTTCTCAATTGTCTAACTGTAAATAATAAATAAGAAATATTATTTTTATATAGTGCAGAGATGACAAATAATAAAAAGCAGAACATACAACACGGTATTTTGGATATTTATCTGAAAAACATATCGATATAACAACTGAGCCATTAAGGTCTAGCTATTTTCATTAGTGATTACTCATAAATTTATATTGGGTTAAGTTCTTCTAGACTGTTGTTTTGGATATTTCTATAATAAATAACCGAGGTATACCCTCAAATTTAAATTTTACTAATTTGTTGTAGGATGAATATCATACACCGGACAAGTATTTTGAAAGAATGCACAAACTCAATCAAAAATGTAAATACAAAAATTTATACGAATAAATTTGGTGAGTTAAATAAATAAAATGATGTATATGAGATGCTTCAGTTTTCATCTAATTGAAAAAAAAATCATTTTAACTCAAAGCATTTAACTAATTTTTTCATTCAAATATTAACATTCAATTTATTTAAAAACCTTCTACTTTATTTCATTTAACTTGAAAGAATTCTTCAGTTTTATTAAATCTGAAAAATAAACTAAGAATTTTATTTTGCAATTATCACACAAAATTAAATGAGATACAAACAAATTATTTACCTTACCTCTTCACCCTTTTTCATGCACAGTCATAACATTTAAAAGCAATACATCTGTTTCTAAAACTCAAAATCCTTGTCCTCATGATTCGAGCGAAGTGTTCACTTCTGTGACATAAAACATCTGCCTCAATTTGGAATGACGCCGGCAAGGGAAGCAAAAGTTAATGAATAAAAGGTGGTGGCGCGACTCTAATTTTGAGAAATCGTCTGATGGAAATCCACCAAGCATAAAAGCATCGCGCCACAGCACTTCATTAAGGTTAATTTTTAATTTTTCCATCTTAACAAGCGGGTGAAATGGACGAAGATACCCTGTTTCGGCGAAAAGTAAAAGACCTGGCTTTCGAAGAATGTTTGACCGCTTTTGGAAATGGGACTTTTAATTTTGTCAAGCATCTTACCACTGTTACGTTAGTGATTCAAATCGTCTATTTGAGTCACTGCTTCCGTTGAGAAATGGAAAAGAATGTCTGTTTAGTACTTAAACCTCATATACTAAAATGGTAGTGGGCTTTTCCAGTGGCGGTGCTTTTTATCTGTCAAGGTCAGATGACAACTTAGCCAGTTGCGGCGTTTCTTTTTTTATCCAGAACTCGAAGCTTTTAAGGTGAATGACATATTAATGACTTAGATGTGGGGGATTCTGAATTATATAATGTTCTGCTCGCTATTTTATTAATATCACAGCATTCTACTAATGGATAAAAACTGTGAAGCTAAAAAATTTTCTCTTTTTATGAGAATGTTTAATGAATGTCATGTCCTTTTTATTGTAATAGAACAGATAAATGATCGATTTCTGAAATGGACGCAAGTGCAAGATTTCTGTTTTATTCATTTTTGGTATCTGAAACTTCCGGCGAGCCTTTTCGATATTTCTAGTGTAATTCTTTGTGAATGTAGACTCCAAACTGTTAGAACTCTAAAGATGTTAATTAGAATTTCATTGTTTTTCAGTTCATATGGGTAGAAAATTACGTGAAATAGCAAAATTGATGTTTTATTTCAGTATATATATATATATATATATATATTCATTTTATCTTAATCAGTATCTTTTGTGTGTTTTGAATCAATATTTGAAAGAAACTGAAAAAAATAAGAAACTGGTATTGAAAAAGAGGAAGAATGCGATCTTTTGCATTTAAGAGTTAGAACTAACTTGAATTTGGCACTCAAAATAGTAGACCAAATAGATTTGTCCGGTATTTGCTTGCAAGAAATAAAAAAATTCGTCAGTTTACTAAAGAACATTTTCATGCCTATAGTATTTTGTACTCAAATTTTCATGCCTATTTCAATTTTCCATACACCTTCCAATGAATCTTAGAATAGCAATCTGGCTAACTTGCACTTTTTATAAGTAATAATTGTAATTCAAAGATGTTTCAATTCACAGATAATTTCAAAAACTGAAATATGTAGTGTATAATTAACCTGTTTCAGTGTGTGAAAAAAATTACTCACTAGCCTTTTCGTCCTATTTTCCTATAGCTAAAAAGCACAAATTAGAAAAATACTGATTCTTGGTCTTAAAACTCATAACGTCTTTACAATTCTGTTTAATTGCAAAGGTAACACAAAAATATTCGTATTGTCGTTAAAATAAATGTTTTCTATGAGTTGGTATCTAAATATTCTGCAATAGGGTTAAAGTGTTCAGGAAAAGTAAAACCTTATATACTCTGTTTTATGAAGCTTGTATACCTAACTTACCAGGGTCAAGTAAAACTTCTTTGCGCTCTTTCTTTCTAGTATACGAAGTGTATAAAAAGAAAATAATGTAATTATCGAAAGATTCGATCTTAAGATTTTTATGAATATATACGCTTTATGTCTGCATGGGTTCAAATACCTTTTTTGAATTATGTTTTCCTGCCTACCGGGTTACCGATGTTGGATAACTCTTAAACGAAACGAGCAAGGCAAATGGAATTTGCTATGAGGTGTTCACACAAGTATTATAGATTTTTATCAAATTTAGGACGAAATCCACCAACAGAAGCCTGTCTGTGTTTCCATTGCATGTTAACGTGATAAATCAATACCAAAATGAGCTAAATAGATGACACTTTGCATATATTATCACTAAAACTATATTGTATCAAAGTTTGGGCCAAACCCTCCGAAGAGTTGACTGTCTATCAGTATATGCAATGTCATGTATATGCAAACTCAATAATTCAACACACGCAACAAGCTACATAAATGCCCTCTTCAAAACTGTAGATTTATATCAAATTTTCCTTACTAATCTCTCTTTACTATACGACGAAGCTAAACACAAAATACAACATGTCGTTAAAGTATATGCGAATGTCGAAGGAGAACTCTCTTACAGGGTATTTTTTATATAACCTCAAAATTAAATCACATGAAACTAAGAGACTGCATACCATCGTATATAAAATCATATCTTGATGGATGATAAAAAAAAAACTTTGAATTATTTGAATTTAGATTACATTGAAGAGTAACTCTCAAATTTATTATATAATGAACATTTTACTTTGGAATCTCTAAAGCACATTAATTACACATTATAGCTTTGGTTCCCTGTATTGCAAAGGCAAATCCTCTAATGTAAAGTTTAACCGATGATCAAACAGGGATACCACTCTCAACTTATCAATTGTCCCATAATTTGAGAAATTCTTCGTGAATCAAGCAACAATTTAGTTCAAGGATCCTGTGTTTTCCTAGTTTTTCCTTAGCAATGTAAGCAAAACTTTATATAGGAAATTCCTAATTTAAAACTACTCTAACACTTTCACTGTTACTGTACATGGAAACTAATAAGTTTCCAAAATCTGCGAAAAAAATCGAATCAATTAATGACAAAAGTTATAGATTATTTATAGAACGTAAATGATTTATATAATAAATTACAGAGTGTATTCTTTTTATAGGTTCAAATATAACCAATGGACTTCAGCAAAAAAGAAAGAATTTACAAAAATAAAAGAAAGAATTCAAAAAATTGAGGACAGTATTTAGAGAAAATTCGAAATGGAAAATGAATTGCTCAATTTATTGGCAATAGATTCAATCAGCATTTAATTTACTACCTACTTATACAATAAAAGTAAAATTATGTTATATACGATGAATAAATAAAATATAACAGTTTAAGAGAGCTGTGTATTACTTCTATTATATAATTAAGAGCAATTGAAACAGTTACTGAAATATTTAGGAAGAAGACTTCCCATTTTTCATTTTTATAAACTATAAATGAACCATATATAAGAAATGAAATTTATTTTCTTACTCTTCAAAAGACTTTGCCACCATCATTATATAGAATTTCTTCATACACGAACTCGTATCAAATATTCGACAATAATATTCTACAACTACTAATGATGTCATTCACGGCGTAATAAATTTGCATGAAATAAATAATAAATAAATATCGTTTGAAATAAATTTTTTGATTCAGGATAAAGAATATCAAATTGGAAGAAATAGCACAATTTTTAAATACAAAAAATCTTTTGCACCGATGACTTACGCACCGATGTCAAAAAAAATTGCTAAATAAATTAATAAATAAATAAGCAGTGAATTTTTTTTACGTTACAACCGAAGGATAAACGAACAGTTATTGCATTATTATTCCACGAAATTCTGAAACCTTCAACACGCTATATCAATATCTTAGCCTTACAATATTTCAGATCGAATTACGAATAGAAAAAAATTCAAATTAAAAATTAACTACAGTGCCTTGAATACTTAAAATTCTGATTCAAATTTTATAAAATACCTCAGTTCCTTTAATCCATCTTCACAATGAAAGTTTCTTTCTATTCATATTCGAAGAGAGCTTTTGAAGAGCGCCATGAAAAACCTTAAAAGATAATCTATCAATACTTCTAAAGACTTCCTGATCCACCATTCAAACGAGTTACGTAAAATATGGTTAAATGGCAACTAACTTTTAAGACTACTTAACGTTTTACAACACTTCAATGTCTTTTTAATAACTCATAAAATTCTGTCTTTGTACAATATTTAGTACACAGAAGATTTTAGAAATTTGAAAAGTGTTAAAAAAAGAAAATTATGTCAACTGAAAAATGCAGAATCTTTTACTACGTTTATTTATTAATAATGGTGTACGACTACTTTGTCTGCTCTCTTCTAAACAATTTCGCCACTTGTATTTTTTTGAAACGTAATTTATGTAAGGATCAATCAAAATGACCACGTAATTTTATGCTGCCCCTCCCTGCCCCCCCCCCCATTTTTTTCGAATTATGGATTATGGATTCCAAAATCTTATCGTGCAACTTTATTTAGCATATATCACAAGGGCATTAATTTATTATATTTTCGTTGTTAACGCATGCCTTAATTTTTATTTTCTTGTTAAGTATTCAAATAGATATACTGAGCATATATAATGTATGGAAATTGTTAAATAATTCTATCTGCAGATTTTGACAAATTTCTACGGTCCCCCCCCCCTCCATTTTTTTCTATTTATCTCTGCATGTGTCTTCAAACAAGATACCACAAAAACGTAAATTTTAGGAGGGTGAAACTTGGTGGAAGGTCTTTACACTTAAATTGTCGATTTATATCAAATTATAGACGAAATCCGCTGGGCGGAAGTCTGTCTGTCTGTGTGCATGTCAGCGCGGTAAGTGAAAAATGCAACGAGATGGATTGAAATTTGGCGCATAATTTGGATAATAAAATTTTGGAGGGCTAACATCCAAAAGAATACCAGTTGCACAACTGCATATTTTATTTTATTTCATAAACGATACTCTTAAAATGCTGCCAAAATTCGTCGCGTACAAAGTTCACATTAGAGAATTCTGAAAACATAAACCATCTTTTCATGGAAGAGTGGGAAGAAACTAAAAAAGGTGTTGATTTATATTTTAAATTCAACAGTGTGACTTTATGATGAAGAAGAATCGGAATTTTATCGGGATTTAGTAATGTTTTCAGCCGATAATTGAAAGTTTGTTTGGTTAACATCTCTCTTGTTCTGTTTGTTTAGAATTAAACAGAGGCCTTCTCAATTTAAATCCCACACGCTGGTTAGGGGGAGGTGCAGGACAAAACACAAAAGTGTGTAAACTAATTAAATGAAATAAAAATTCAGGAACGTTGAAATATTAAAATTAAAGGTAGAAGTAATGAAGCATAAGTGATATATTTTGCTGTTTTCTATCAAGCTGACTATTCTAAGTTGACTTTTCTATGAATTTAACTATTTTCTATCAAGCTGATTTATTCCTATGAGTCGTATTAGAGTTATTATATTCTGTGTACAATAAATTTTGAGAACTATGTTTTTAGCTTACTTACTATTTTACTTACTATGTTTTTAGAAAACAAATATTTAACCATATTTTAATATGCACTATTTCGTAATAGGTAAAAATTAAAGATTTATTACAAACTGGCTAATATAGCTGTCGTTGCTCAGGATTAAAATACTCTTGAATAAAATATTATAATAGATAAAATCCTTTTATCGTGTGAAAAGTTTTCAAATTAAAATGAGATGATCAATTAAAGCAAACGATTTTTAAAAAAACGCCGAAAACTACTTTTCTCAGTAATATTTATAATATAAGTACTTCAAATTATTTTCACAAATAATGGAAAAAGAATGGTTTAATGGACTTTTTGAGACAATTAATTACTTTTTGATTAATAAAAACCATGAAAATAAACCAAATAAAAAGTTTTTCTTGGTATAAATTATGAATTGTCTGCTTTTAAACTTTTCTTTTAGTGTTTTCCAGAATTTTGTTGATGTCTTCTGGCAACAGTTCTTCGTATGTGCATTTTTGTTCATCAACACTAAAAAGAATAATGTCACATATTGTGTATAAAATTAAATTTTAAAAAAATAATTGCAATGAGAGAAAAATCGTACGGAAATGAAATTAGTGTCACTGTAAAGATAATTTTTTTAATAAAAATATGGTGTAAAATTAGTTTTTGATAGATAAAATTTTCGGAAGATATCGCGGGAAAATGTCAAAATCTTGCTAAATTTTTAATTACCTTTTGGACTTAGTAAAGTTGACAGTGACATTTATCTTGTTTTGAAGACCTCGTGTGCGGAGTTTCTTTGAGATTGGACAAAATCTGTCGATTTGAATTAAGGAACACACACAGAGACCTACACTTTGCATAAAAATATGTACAATAAACGTTCAAAACCACAGCCTTCAAACTACAGAGATTAAGGCTACAACGACTTGCATTAATCCAATACTTGCCTGTAAACGACATTTCTGGAGCGTGCTGTTGTCAAAAAATCTATTTCCATCTGCTTGCAAAAGCTTTACTATCTTTGTCTTTGAAAGAATTTGAGCGATTGACTCATGTTTTCTTTTAGGCATCGTTAAAACACAACTCTGAATCTCGTAATATTCAAAGTTATATATTTTCAATTAAAATATTGCTTATTTTTTTATTTCGTAGAAAACGCCAGTAAAGATGACAGGCCATATTAACTGCAGCGATTTTTTAATCCAATTAAATAAGCTTTAAAATTCTTTTAGAACCAATGAAAACATTGTAATACTATATTTGAAAAAAACAAACATAAACATTAGAAAGTAATGGTAAAGTAAATACACCTTTACCTAGCAACAGAGTATCATCAAATTTGCTTTATTTCAAAATCATCTGCGTGCAATCAACTATACATTAAATTTTAAAAATAATAATAATAATTGAAAGAAAGCTGTCACAGATATAAAATTGGTATCATTGTAAAGATAAAATATTGAACTTTAAGATGGTATAAACATAATGTTTGAGGGATAATTTGCTCCAAATGTACAGCGTGAAAACAGTTTCGGTTAATCTCTAATCGACTGACTGTTTAATTAACGTTTGCGCTTTGAGAAGTTTACAGGTGTCTTCCCCTTGTCTTAATTAATAAGTGTGCAAAGTTTGGTTGAAATCGGTGCAGTGGTTTAGGAGGAGATCTGGAACATACATACATACCCACAATGACTTTTATTTAAATTAAGATTTAGGGCACTTTTTCAATAGCTGACACAGAATCGGTAATCGGGACAGTCCTGATTAATCCGGAATGTATGGTTTGTTTTACCTACAGCTAAACTTGAGGAAAAAATCTCTTTTATCTAACTGTTTAAAAATTAAATCTAACTGAATTTTTAAAAATTAAATCTAACTGAATTTTTAAAAATTAAATCTAGTGTATATTTTAATAATTAATCTTTTCAATATGAATTATTTATTTGCAACCTAAAAACGACACCATTCGGGACAATTTTTTGACCTAGGACAAACAGTCAAAATTTGGGACTACCTCGACAAACTCAGAACGCCTTGCCACTTTCGTAAACTCAAATGTGATTTTCTATAACTAACCATTGAGTTATTCGTTATTGATTAGGACGGAAACTTTTAAAACTAAATCTAGTAAATAATTAAAAATAAATCTTTTTAATATGAACTATTTACTTACGTATAGAAAATGACGCAATGCGAGAAAACTTTTCAGTCTAGGACAAACCGACAAAATTCGGGACCGTCTCATTACTTTTCATTAACTCAAATGTGACTTTCTATAAGAAACCTTTAAATTATTCGTTATTAGTCGGAAATGAAGGTACTTGTCCTTTAAGCTTTATCTTTTACTTTTATCAACGTATGCTGTTGGCTGATCTTTGTAATAGATATAAATTGTTTCTCCATGGGCCAAAAATAAATCATTAGATAAAAAACGAATGCTGTTATTCAAAGTCGTATTTATGCATATGCAAAGGAATATATTGAGAAACGCTGCCATTATCACTAGCTTCTGTTTATCTTCAAAAGGGATTTGGTTCAATCCCCATAGAATTTTCCACATTGTCTCTTCACTCACAATTTGAGTAAAAATAGTCTGTGTTTATCATAGGCCAAAGTTATGAAAAGATAAAATTCAAATTCTTTTTATCGGTAGTGGAATTAGTACGACGACAGGTGAGAAATTTAGCAGTTCATTTGTGGGGGTCGTGGACAGAAAAATTGCCTCACTAATGGGTTACATTACCTGCAGGAGTGTTTTTCCCACGACTTTTCCATACACTTCCACAGTATTTCGGGCTTTCTGCTTTGCTTCGCTTTATGGTGAAGAAAATTAATTATGCATTTTATACCCCTTTTCTTTGACAGCTTGAGTCCAAGTTTGGGTTTTGGTTTTGGTTTCTGTTGTATCAATGTCCTGTTTCGAAGAAACACAAGGGTTATTTTGAGGCGGACCTCATAATTTTGAACCGCAGTCAGAAGACGAGGATGACATCTGAGCTGACACCCCGTCTCCAAACTTCTTCCCCACATCAAAGGGAGGATGTTTGACCCTCTACGTCTAATTTAACGTGCAACAGGCTCACATACATGGTGGATCTTCAGTGGAATCGGGTTTCGAACTTGGAATTTTCCGGCCCCGAAGTCGAGACTTCTTACCGGTAGGCCACGTCCAAATTTTGACATGGATATCAAATTTCATGTAAAGACTATATAGCGATTTTCACTCGTCTATCTTGTTCCGTTTTCGAGTTATCGGTTTCAAAATTCGTGCACAAACAATCAACCCGTTTTATCTATGACTTGATACAAGTCTGCACTCTTGAAATCAATACATTATACTAAATTTCATTAGTCTAACTCGCTCTATTTTTAATTTATTGTGTTCGCATAGACATAAATAGATAGGAAGATTTAATTCCAAAAATTTATTTTAAAGAATCAGGAATGCCTAAAAAGATCAAAATCTTCCGGTCGAATGTTTCACAAATTACAATATTTCTCTTTGAGCGATTTTGTGTGTGAGAAGATAAAACTGATATAGAAGATAGGCGCAAATGTTCTGATGTCAATACTACATACCGAATTTCATTTTTGTGTGATTATGTTCACATACATACAGAACACCGCAGCATACCCCCGAACTCGGAGCCTAAACGGCTCCCTGTCGGTTGGGTGGGTATGTGTGAAACATTATTGAAAGGCAAAAGAAAAAAATGACATCATCAAAATTACACATAAAAGGGTACATAGACAAAGAATATAATGAAAAGTACATAGGGGGTTACAATCCGAGTATAATATAAAATATATGCAAGAGGAGTTATCAGATGTGTGCTACCTTTAGTTACACTGTTGCATACATTTGCAGCTCCGTGATGTTCGATGCGACGATAAAGAAGAATTGATAATGTATTACCACCGGTTACATTGATGATTATTGTCTCAATCATCCTAAAAATTGTGGGACTGGTTTTTGTTTTCTGTCTTGTTACTTTTACTTAGGGAACGCTAGAATTGTTATTCCAGGGTTGGCGGTGATGTGAAGGGTGAATTTTTCGAATGAATTACGGAAGATTTGGTGGTGGTTGGTTGCTATATTTAAGCTAGTGTGCTCTGCTGCTCGACTGGGTAATCATCGAATTTCTGGTTCCGGGAGGTGAATCTTTGGAAGTATCTATTTCTAGGCTGGAGTATGTGACGGTGTTGCATTTTGACTTTAATTAGATCTTCGTTAGTCTCTAGGAATGTGATTAAGTTATCTATATTTCGTCTTGAGAGTTGGCTGGAGAGGGCGCTCTTCCACCAATGGACTATGAATTGTGGGCTTGGTTCCTTGTGGTGATATGATAAAGTAAGTGGGCATCTCGTTGCGTAGTGTAGGGGATTAACAGACAATCTTTCCGTCAAAGAATTTGGTCTAAAATTTGAAGCATAGGGTAGAGTCGCAGAATTTGGACCGGCGGCTATATTGGACCAGTATCATAACTTCAATTTTTTTAAATATTTGGATCGTAAAACAGGCATATTATGTTGCAATGATGTAAATGAAATAATTTTTAAGTGAAAGCACTACATAGTTAAAATTACAGAACAAGTGTTTAGATTTAGACATCGTCATTAATTATTTTAACAAAAGACAAAAGGCTCTTACGCTGTTTTAAACTAAGCAGGAAAATTTGATATTAAATCATCAGATAGGAAATTTCTTTGGCTACAAGTTACTATAATCATTTTCTTAAAATAATTTTTAAATAAGGTAGTGAAATTTTTTTTGTTGTTGTCGTCCAAAGGTTGTCTTGATTGGACCACAAGTAATTGTCTACATTTGTCCATTTAAATCAATAGGGATTATTACCTTAAACTACTGGAATAGCTCAGAAAGCAGTTTATCACCACAAATATTCCTCATAAATTGGAATTGGATAAGTCAAAGCAAAAAGCTATAAAAGGATATTAAATCCATCAAATGTTGGATCAAAAAATAGAAACACTTACGATACGTATCATTTATGAAGAAATAAAGGGAGAAGAGGAAGAGATACAGTGCATAAAATGTGATACTTGGACTCTGCATTGTGTGCTGATGTAAATTTGAGAATCAAAAAATATTTTTGCTTTAATTGTGCTTAAAGAAATTGGTGGTCCAATATGGGTAACCGGTTTCCTTGATGAGAGATTTTTTTCCGATGAGATATATTTTTTAGCTGCTTTTTGTCCTTATTTAAAGTGCATTCATAAAAAATTAATTCTACTCTTCTGAAGATAAATGTTAGAAAAAAATTCTACTACTTGCCTTTCATTAAAATTCCTTCTCCATCACTGTAGTTTAAAAATGCCCAGTGTCAAAATTCGTCGACTCACCCCATCTATAATTTGGGTTTAAAATCATGTACGAGCCTTCATTCTTGCTTGTTATGTTTTAAATTGACAGACAGTAATTCAGACGACGTATTTAGTACAAAATATGAGACACATCTATAATTCTTGTGTAAAAATCATACACCAAAATTCACAAATCAAGCTTTTAATGTTTATGAATTATACGTTCTAGCTTTTATTGTTTATGAATTATACGTTTTAGCTTTTATTCTTTATGAATTATACGTTCTAGCTTTTATTGCTTATAAATTATACGTTTTAGCTTTTATTCTTTATGAATTATATGTGTCAAATATGTTTGAATAGACAGTCCATTCATGGATTTGGTCCTAATTAAGGATTGCAATCCCTGTCGGATCCGGCCGGATTGGATACATCAAAACTATTTTACCTTTTCATTCCAAAATCAACTGTATAAAAGATGATAAAGTGAGTGTATTACAAAGTTTATAAAAAAAGCGTTAATTTCTTATGAAATCAATTTTTTTCACACTGTTATGATTAATCAACATTTACGTATGAATCAACAATAAAAATTTAGTACAGTGTAACTAGTTAAATTGTAATTGTTAAACAGTCGAACCGCGATATAGCGAACGCGGGAAATAACGAACCCTCTGTTACAGCGAACCTTTCACATGGTCCCAACTGAAGCTCTATGTTAATAATGTATTTTGATACTTTTACAACGAACAGCAAACGCTAGAGACTCGGTTATAGCGAACTGAAAATTTCTAAAACTTCAAACTTTTCACTTGCCCAAAGGGACGTTCTTTGCTAATCGTGCTCAATTCAACCCACCTTCTACAAGAGTTACCCCTTTTGCATGAAATACTCTGGTTCAGAGACCACATTCCTCGCCTATTGTACCTTTGTTAGAGTCGCTGCTGACCCCATAAGTCGGATAAAGGAAGAACAGGCAAGGCTCTTTACAGTTTCTATCTCCCCTCCTCCCCCCGGTCACACCTGGCCTAGTGTCAACCAGGGAAGGGGGGGGACTTTATGGTCAGACGACTCAGGAGCAATCACGTGTTTTATCTGCCATTTTTGTTTAATTGCTTAACTTATCATTCTGTGAACTTTGCAGTGATCATGCCTAACTTTGGCTAGCGAAAAGTTTTTTCTATCGGCGCAGAAAAGCACGGAGTGAATGCTTTTTCGCAAAATGAAATCGAACATTTCGAATGTTGTGACGACGATGTCATTACATCTGGAGAACTGAGTGAGGAAGATATCGTGGCATTAGTAAATGAAAAAAACGACAATATTGTAGATTTGTCTTCAGATATGGAGGAAGAACAAGACGAACCATGGCCTTCAATTGCAGATACAAAAACGTTTTGAACAAATTTTTTGTCATAGAAAACATCGACGAACATGTTGTGGACCTGTTTAAAATAGTAGATAAAAAATTGACGAGTTGTATATAAAATCAAAAACTTTTCAACCAAAAATAACATCTTTTTTTCAATGTAGTGGATTAGCAAATAAGTAAAAGAAGATAAATGTTTAGTTTGTTTATTATTGAGTATATTATTTAATACTTGGTTTGTCCCTAATTACTAATGAAAATATTATGTTATTAAAAAGTTTATTACAGAAGTAGTATCTTAGCATGTTAGGGCATTTTTTTTGCAAATACGGATACAGCGAACCTCGGTTAAAACGAACTTCTGAGTCGGTCCGTTGAGGGTTCGTTATAACGGGGTTTGACTGTATTAGTTTAGTAATAATTAGATAATGACGGGCGGTTAAGTTCAGTCTCACTTACTAGATTTCACAAATGACATCAATGATAACTTGTAATGTAAATTATATTAAATCTAACTAAATCAAGCTTATCAACTGAGATCACAATAATTAGGTATTCTAGACACGCCAAGCAGTCTCATTCTTATAATTATGACAATCATCATGAATCTGTTTAATCAATGACACAATTATACAATAACGAGTTTAAAACTTCTTCGTATTTTTTAATATACTTACTTTAAATTATTATTTTAAGTAAAACAATAAAAAAAACCTCACTTTGGTTTTGAAAAAATTATCGTAGGAAACAAATAGTGTTAATTGTGTCATCTGTCAATCGACTTCTTACAGAGCTACAAATATAACCAGCGGCCTAGAAAGCCCTTTCTGCTTCTACACTTGTCGGCTTCATTGTCAACAAATACTCATGAATAGAAGACAAGTATTTTCCTCTAACTCCTTCACTTTCACATGCAGTCATTTCCTATCTTAATGTTTTCTCATAATCTTTCTCTTCTTTTTGGTATTTATGCTCTAGGTTTTCATATCTTGCTAGATTTGCATTTGTAAATCTTTCTGTAATGTCAAATCACTTTTCAATGATGTTGAATCTCAGTTATTTTCTACTATATTATCTACGTTTTCTTTAAAGCCATCATCTTGAACAACTCTTTCTAAGATATTTTTCATTTCTAGTCTTACAACTTTTTTTTTCGGCATAGTAAATGTATCATCAGTTCGTCTTGTATCATCATCATCTTTTCTTTATTCTGTAAGTATATTAATATTCCTGTTTTCATTTTGAATTGGTTTCAAAAGTGACATGTTTTTTTAGAACTTTTAGACTAGTACCTGCAATGCAAAACAAATAGGTACATACTTATATAGATATATCTTATATAGATACAATTTAAAGCGTTATTTCGGTCACTATGTAAGAAGAAAGTCGTATTATAAAGAAAAATCAGAAATATGGATCATTACTCAATTAATTTCTAAGCCTAATTATCTACTTAAATCATTCTCGTACTCGTAAATGCAACATAAACATAATTCATCAATCAATTGAACAATAAGAATGTCTATATGTGAAGCGGGTGAGTCAGCGTCGAACGACTCGTGCACACCACGCATTTAAGTACCTACTCTTGCAACAACGCAAGTATATTTTCAAGAAATCAGCTTCATGTATTTTTTTTAATTTACCGGATCCGGTAGACGTCTAATGATGCCGGATCCGCCGAATTACCGGATCCGGTTTTCCGGATTGCAATCCCTAGTCCTAATTCGACATAGACCCACAATTCTGGTAAAAATTCCATTTATTAATATAGATGTATTTTTGAGATATTATGTTTACATGCAACACGGATATACAAACAGACTTCCCGTTGAACGATTTCGTCCAAAATTTGATAAAAATTTGCAATTTTTGTGTAAACACAGCATGCTAAATTGCATTTTGACTTATCGCATTCAAAGGTAGACAAATTTTAATCAAAAATGGCTTTTTGGGACTCAGGGAGCTCTGAAACGCTGAAATTCCTCAAAGTCTCAAGATAGAATATCTGCTTCAGCAGCTGTTCAGTGTTTAAATTAAGACCAGTTATTATAAATTTTTCGTCTAGTTTGTTTTGAATGTACTGTAATAAATCGTAGAATGTTCTAGCAAAGCATTCCAACTGGTTTCTCATCCATTAGAAAGCCAGCTCTGATGTTTTTTGCTTCGGTTCTTAGTAGCAAATGGATGCACATTTTAACTTCCTAGCTAAGTTGATCTTCATTTTAAATACCTATCTAAATGACTAGATCTGAAACTAACTTTAAAACACCTATCTGAAAAATGGAAAATTCTTAATGAATTTGTAGGAAAAATGAAAAAAGAGAATGAATTAGATTATGAATTAATTACTTGCCCCAAATCATTATCTTACTTATGTTTCCGTTAATTAATCGAGCAAAGAGATGTCCTGTTTTAACTCGACCGGTCAGGACCGGTTTGTTTGTCAGAAAATTTCTTTGTTACGTAGTCACGATCAAACGCATTTTTCGAAGTTCTTCGCATTTCTCATGGATGTTTCTTGACGTCATTAAAAACGACGTACGTGTAAGAATTTTAATTCTATTTCAAGAGGATAGTCCATTTAATGGTTCCGTTTAATTTTCAATGTTTTTTCAATCATTCTAGTCAGACAGAACTCCATTCATAATGCCCCCAATAATACCGATAATTGCAAATGACATTTAATTGGAATTTTGTAAATGCTGATAGAAACAACCAATTATAATTTTTTGAATACTGATAAAAGCAAAGTCTTGTATAAGACAGTGAACATAACAGAACTCTTTTATGAGGGATATATCACAGAACTGCTAGTAACATGAATGGATAAATATAAAGACTGATGCAAAATTCAGCTTACAGAGTGGAAATAGCACAGAAACAAGTCAGAATCACATATTCGACCAGAAACGCAACTCGTAGGAGCTAGAATATATACATGCAGGAACCGCGGAATATATACAAAATATCAAGCCGGAACCACGTTTAGTTTATTTATGTTGTTTAATATTTGTGTTCACACGAATTAGATACACAGTGTATTAGAGGTTTCTTTGGAGTAGAAATTACTAGAACGGCGGCGAATCCTCGAGAAGCAACTACTAAAGCTATTACTCCTCTGGTCACCTGGAAGTGTCCAGAAAAATCAAGAGACACCACCCCCTGGCCCAATCAGGAACGCAAATCACCGAGATTCCCTGGGCGTACAGGCGGAAAGAATGTATGAAAGGGATGAAATGAAAAAGGAGGAAGATATAAAAATAATACAACTCAATTGAAGTGTTTTGTTTGGAGGAAACGGTAAGTGGCCGGTTTTCGTGAATGGATTCATTGCGTGTTTGTTATACAAGTGAAGGTGGCCACCTGGTTAGTTGAAGCATTTTGTATTGACTGAAGGAGGTTAGTGAAGGAGAAAAACTAAAGGATGTGGCTTTATTAGTGCCTTTTATGTATTTTTGATGAATACGTGTCTGAGAGTCGAGTGAGTCCGCCTGGTGAATTGATATCTATTTGATCAGATGGAATTACTAGAGACGTTTACAGACTTTTGAGTAGGGATGGGGAAAACCTACCAGTTTTAACCTAAAACCGGTTTCTTCGGTTATTTTTTGCCCCCGTTATAACCAGTTATTTTTTTAAAATCCAATAACCGGTTTAAAAAACGGATCGTAAGACAGACTCGATTTTAGATTCGTTTAGACTAAAATTTGCCAAGTTATGAAGCTTTGAATTTCATCACCTCAGACCGATCAACGACAACGGCTTCCTCGAGGCGTCTGTTGGTTGGCGGATTACTGAAAGAGTCTTTATGAATAGATAAATATCGGCCAATGGATGGATTTCCTGCAAAATATAATACTAAAAAATTTTGTCTACAAACGGCATTTGTTTTCTCATAAAAAAAACCCGAAAACCGGTTATTTCGGTTATTTTTAGCGGTTATAACTGCCAAGTTAAATTGGAGGTAAAAAAAACCTGAAAAACCGAAAACCGTTTTTTTTTTGCCATAACTGCCATTCCTACTTTTGATTTGCGACTGTTTTTAAATTATTTTTATGTATTTCTATTCTTCCTTGGATCCTATTATTTAATGAATATTTGCATTCAAATATCTATATTGTTAATAAAGTTTAATGTTATATATTTAAAATTAATATTGTCTTTCTTTGTGTAAAATTCTGAGTGTTAAATTGTTTATATTATTAAAGACAATTATAATTCCAAGGAAGAACCTGGGGTTGCCAATTAAGTTAATAGTGTCTAATTAATCTGTTTATAATAAGTCTAAAATCTAATCATAATATTAAGCTATACTATGAGGCTCCGTCCCCTGCTCGCTAATGCTTGTCAACCCCCAGAAGGATTGCATAGCAATGTTTTATTATTCGTGGTTATTTATTCAATCAAAGCAGAAATTAAAAAAAAATTCCCACTTTTTAAAAAAGCTTTAAACACTTTACATTTGAATGATACTGTTTATTTTGATATTGCATTGTACCATTGTTGAATAAATATCACTTTGCTGTTTAAAATTACTAACTGTTTATGTTTTTATAATGTTTTTTATTATAAATGTCAAATACTAAAAATAAATTTTGTCAGTTTTAGCTTAGAAATTTTCGGTTTCTCTTTGCTGAACTCAGTTTTGGTTCTGGTTTTTCGATTTTTTGAATAAAGCGAATACTAATATTTGTGCTTTGAATTAGCCAAGCTCTGCTGTGTTCTTAGACTGGTGCAAATATAATTGCGTTTCCTTCCAACGAATGAAAGCAGTAATCTTGAAAGAATGAATGGACTTTTATCAATGAAATCATTTCCGTTTTACTGGATAACAATTTGCCATCTTTTTTACAACTTCATTATCCCACATTCATGGAACTTCTGGCCCTTATCAACAATGAAAACTGAAACAAAAACGATATCACTGGTTTATTATCAATGTGACTTTTTCCACCTACGATTTTCGTGAGAACGTAATTAAATGATAGTTCGGAATTCGTGGTGGATGTAACATCCCATCTCAGATAAAACCGAATAATTTTAATGAGTTATTAAACATGTATATGATATTCCATTATCATGGTAAAACGTGATTCTTAAACGATTTGCCAATAGATATTTTTTCGTTTATTGCTTTTTTGCATATTTTTCTTTGATTACTTTTTCTTATTTCACTAGATTTTAACAGTAGACACTGGAAAGCAACTAAAAATGCTCAATACCTTTGTAATTCCATGCAAGTAATGGCATAAACTTCTTTTGAAAATTTTCGATTTGGTTTATACTGACTCAATACGATTTTTTAAGAATCTTTTAAACTGATGTTATAGCAAACTATCCATTTTCCACCGCCATTTATCATTCGTTTTAAAAATGGATAGTGTCCAATACACTTTGGGTATAAACCAGAGATTTGATACATTGCAGTTATTGAATTTCTTATAATTAATGTGTAAGTAATTAATGTATAATTAATGTGTAAATATCGAGCTTTTTAAAACTCACGGCTTTTACAAATGCCTGCTGATGATATTGAAAAGTGAATCTAGAGCTTCCTTTATTCTCCTGTCCACAATGGTCTGAATCAGTTACGGTTACCATTTGGTCATCATCAACTTGAGTTGGTTGGCCGAAGCTTGGCCACCTATTAGAGAAAAATCAACACAAACAAATTTGGTTAGTCAGTTCTGACACGTGAATTATATTAAATATCAACACCATAATCTCCACGTATCTCCTTATGGTCATCAACAATTTTCTTCTGTTTATGAAAATAAATTGTGAAATATGATGAAAATTCTCTTTTCCTCACTCATCTTAAAATCAACAGTACAAACCGTTTTAAATTAAATTATGCTTAACTTACGTGAAAAGTAAGGTTAGAGTATCAGATAACTAACACTAGATGAAATAAACCGTATGACTGACTGTAAAATATACAATTATATTTTACATCAACTTAATAATTTTGGCATTGACCGCAGTTTATGTGACTTACCTGAAAGGAGTGTAAATCCGACGTCCAAAGAAGACAAAACAGTTGCATAATTTCATTTTCTGTCTACATTTCAGCTTCCCCGAGGAACAGAGCTGGACTGATTTTTAGCCATGATCAGTGTTTGGATTCATTTTCTGCACTTTTGCTCATTCGTCAGAGCTAAAAAAGTAGTAGGAATCAAAAATCTGTAATAGACGATTCAACAACTTAATCAACCCTGAAACCAGCGGGAGTGGCCTCCCCTAAACTTTCTCATATACTTTTCAAACATTTGTCATTTCCCTTCCCCCTGCGTTGATAAAAAGTTCGAACCAACTGTAACCCAGAATGCAATGATTATCAGAAGGTTTTTCATTGTTGATTATAGTGATAATAAAATATTGAGGTGAAGAATCATATTCAAAAAGATACGTATGTATTAAAACTTCGCAATATTTATTTTTTTATCAAACTCGAGCAATGCCAGTTCCGCGTGCGGAGAAGAAAACAGGAGAATAGCTTGCGCATGCGCAGAGATTGTTTCCAGCACGCAAGTAAAACGAGACGACCTAAATGTTTGCTTCCTTACAAAATCTCGCCGCCAGAATTGGTTTTTGGCAAACTGCCAAGTTTTCGAAGTGTCTCTTCTTTGCACAGGCATTTCTACTATTGCGCATGCGTATAGAGTTGAACAACTATGCGATTATACAGACCGACAGGCAATCAACCAATCAACCCTTTGACGGATTTCGCCCAAAATTTTATACGGACCTACATTCATGACGATAAAACTGTGTATAAAATTTTATCCATCTGGCTTTTCAAGTTTTTGAGTTATAGCGTTCGCATGTTATCGAACATACAGACAGACAGACTTCCCGTTGACGGATTTTGTCCAAAATTTGATAGAAACCTACAAATTATGTTTAAAGACCACATACCAAATTTTATCCCCGTAGCTCTAATAGTTTGCGAGTTATCGTGTTCACAGACAGACATAATTCCAAAATTGTGTTTTTCGGACTCAGGGAGGTCTAAAACGTGGAGATTCGTCAAAATCTCGAGTTCGAATTTTTTGACGATTACAATACTTTCTCTTTGTATACTTCGTATACGAGAAAGTAAAAATGTGTTCACTTCTAGAGGCAGTGACTACTGGATATACGCAGAAAGCGACCGACTAGTCGATAGATGACGTAATAAGTATTTCTACGCCAGTTCTAAGAAATTAAACGATTTTCATTTTAAATACCGAGTTTCACAACGCAAAACAAGATGAGGCGGGGGAGGTGGATACCGATTTTGTAACATCAGAAATTTATTTTGAGTTGAAACGTTTTTGCTTACTATAATTTTCTTCTTTAATAGCAGTGTGATGACCACAGCATTCAGCAGACATTCCTTTCTAAAATAATATATGAAAGTTTCTGAAACTAATCACTCGCTTACGATTAAAATTTAGTTTATAAATGTGTAGCAACAGATACCCAGTTCCCCACCTCGTTGGATAAGAGGGCAGCTCTTCTTAACGAAAATAAATATATTTTTAGTATTTGGGGTGAGTTTTTTGTTGTTGTTATTTAACAATATTTTAAGTGCTGGTTTCATGGCTAAAAAATAACAAAATATTATATTTTTCTTGTAGTTGTAAATGAGAGGGACAATGACCACTGTCTTATTATGTCTGCATGCACATAGCTGTTTTAGGTATAGAAAATCACCTGCCCTGAATGAGTTTTCGCTAATGGCTCTCCCATTTTTTAAAAATTGCCATAAATTCCAGTTCATTTAAAACTGCCGAAATTATTTGTAGATTTTGTGTAAAAGATTTGATTTACCAGTACGAAAAAGTCACTGTTTATAATTTTTTCCTTTGTATTTTCCCTTTGCCACTTTACAAGAGTTCGGATCCAACTTAAAATGCCTCTTGGACATGAGTTATATCAGGAGTGAGACACCTGATTATCGATTGCTTCATTGGTTTTCTCAGGTCAAATGTACACTACATGTCCCTCAAAAATTATTGTTTTGGGCAATTGGGAGAAATTTTGTGTATAAAACATTTTTCAAACCTTTTAGCAAAAATATCTGAGGTCATCCTCTCTTTTTACTTTCTCGTGTACAAAGTATACAAAGAGAAAGTATTGTAATCATTAAAAATATTCGAACTCGAGATTTTGATGTATCTCCACATTTTAGACCGGCCTGAATCCGAAAAACACAATTTTGGAATTATGTCTGTCTCTGTGTGTGTGTCTGTCTGTGAACACAATAACTCAAAAACGGTTAGAACTATAGGGATGAAATTTGGTATGTTATCTTTGAACATAATTTGTAGGTTTCTATCAAATTTTGGACAAAATCCGTTCATGGGAAATCTGTCTTCCATGTTCATGTGAATACGATAACTCAAAAACTTAGATAGATAAAATTCAGTACACTGTTTTATCATAAAGAATGTAGGTCCATATTGAATTTTGGACCAAATCCTTCAACGCGTTGACAATGTGTCGGTCTGTATAATCGCATATTTGTGAACACGACGACTTCTAAATGCTATGACTTAAATAAATAAAAATTAGTGTGAGGTCTTCTATCACTAATTGCAGATCCGTGCCAAATTTTCGTTTCAATCGGTTGAAGAAAAAAGCGTTCAAATTGCATATTCAGTTTCTTCACCATTCTACGACGCAGAAAAAGACGTGACCGATTCCAGTGTCTTTCCCCAACTGTGTTAGGGAATGACTCATGTTACTGGCGATCGGTGTATTTTTTCCATACCCGTGTTAGGGCGGATACGAAAAAGTTTTGGGGAGACGACCACTCTCGCTGGTTTATGATACGCTGCATTGAATTTTGTCAAGGGATTTATCAGTGCCCAGTTCTCCAAGTCGTAGTACCTATTTGCCCCTAATCAGTTTTGCACATGGGGACACTGGGACACAATTTTATAACTTTTTGTACTCCACAAAAATTGAATTTCTCCTAGCATATGTCCGTCAATTTTAAAATAAGTTACAAGAATTAGTTGTTGATTTATTAGATGAAGCCACACGTGAGTCTTTGGAAAAGTATCAATCATAATTGTGATCCATGGTCAGATCAAATTTGCGATCTACATTTACTTTTGAAACACTAGGATATTTAAAGACAATTTACGCATTGCAACAGGTTTAAGTACATTACTAGAATTTGAAATACGCGAAAAACAGCACAAATCAATGGTATTCTTTCAGAAGAGAAAGAAAAGCGGCTAATTTTGTTATCAACTTAGCAAATCAAAATCTTGTTTTGTATTGGCTCATTTTAAATTAAGAAAGAAATAACTTCTATGCAATTTCATCCATTTGTTTATTTATATTATATTTATTTTACTATGTTTTTATTTTATTTTGTTGCATTATTTTTATTTATTTAGTTATCTGTTTTATATGACTTAGTTCAAACTTCGTTCCCATCCTTCCTGTTTTACGGTTTGCCAGGTTCTAAACCCAATTTAAATAGAAAAGTTTAAACATTCGATTTCAGAAAAAATAGATAAATTAATTAAAAAACACGATTGGAAGAATCATATATCCAATTATTTCTTATAGGGCGAATATATTTGCAGAACCTTTATGCGTTTCTATGATTACAAATACTCTCACTTTTTGCATTTATGGAAGAAATATCTAGATGCAGGGGTTTATTAAATTAAAGAGAAAATTTGAGCCGTTTAAATATTTTTGAAGGCAGTCATTTATTTAAATTATCTTCTCGCGTATATTCTCTTGCGGTTATTTTTCTCTATCAATATCAATCTTTCACTGTAAACATTTGTAAAAATCTTTACTTGTGAGTAAATAAAAAATAAAGTGCATAAATAAATCCAACAGACAGAAAATTCTATTTGTTACGTGCTGCCATCTATGAGAACATTTAAAAGTTAACATCTTCATATTATATTTGAAGTTTAGCTCAAAAAGGATCTCCGTGTCTGAAATTCGTTTTTACGTTTTTCATTTTATTGCAAAAGTAGCTGGGCCTAATTTGCACGTTCTAGACCAAAGTACAAATTCTGTGCTTCGCCCTCCTAAAAAAGATTATCTCTGTATATTTTTAAAAAATATATAACACGTAATTGCTTTTTTTAACATATAAGCACTTAATACGTCTTTTAACAGTGGCTTGAAGACTAAAATGTTAAAAAAAATAAAGAGCAACTTCTACATGCTAATAAAAGTGTGTTTTAAAAAACTGTTTTTATTTTATTTGTATTATAATTAATTTAAATTATAAGACGCAATTTCCATTCTCCTGTACTTGCTCATGTTTGTGATATGAGGATAGAATATTGTGGTGCGAAATACATACCGGGTTATAGGGATTTAATCACAATTCGTCCTTAGCATGTGCAAAAAAATGAAAGTTAAATTCGAACGTCTTGTCCGAAAAATCGCAACATGATGTGTGTGTGTGTGTGTCTGTGTCTGTGTGTGTTTGCGTCATATGAACAGGTAGATTTGGTATGAGTGTGTGGTGGTTCAGCTTGAAGCGGAAGTTGGTTCCACTTACAGCACCTTCGAGTTACTGTAAGTGGACGGCTCACAATATATTGTACGGTATTTCGCCTCCATCAGAGGGTATCTTTTAATCGTAGAAAGGGATTCAAATTTAAATCGGCTTTTATTTACACAAAATACTGATATTTAAGTTCAGAATAGCTAGTATAAATTACACTTATAGGAAAAGCGTTAGATTCTGAAATAACACTGCGCTGCAAAAAAAATTTTTTTTTCGTGCCCCGACACCATTCCTGCAAATTCTTATGTAAAATGACCCATTGAATCCGAATATGACCCCCATTTTGCCCCAACCCCCACCGGGTGTGCGCCCCCCCCCCCCCCCCCCCGCCCCCATTTTTATCACTGTCCGGTAATTTTATGGCCATGAATTTGATTTGGAGGGGGAAAAAAATATTTTAACCGTTAAATATCTTCTGAGAGGCTACAGAGGTGCAAAGTTCTAAAATATGAACATTTCTAGCAAGGGGGGGGGGGATTTGGGAGGGATTTGTCCCCTTAAATTTTAAAAAATCAATAAAAATGACCTGTTTTTCTGGTTTATTTTCTCAATTTTTTCACTTATTTTCTACATATTCCAGCTTCCAGCCACCCCTTTTCCTCACTCAAACAACCCACATAATAAAAATATATTGCAACAATTTTGGCTGAAAACGGGTAAGGGGGAGAGGTCCCGAAGCCCTCACAAGAAAGTTTGGAAGATTCACTGTACAACGTTGCCGCTCTTTATTTTTATCACTGTTATGTAATTTTATGGCCATGAATTTGATTTGGAGGGGGGAAAGGATTATTTTAACATAAAAAATTTAAAAATAAAAATATAATATATAATAAATAATAATAGATAATATAATATAAAATATAATAAATGTAATTTATAATATAGTACCTTCATCTAGAACCACGAAAATTCCTTCCTTGATTTTATACTCACTAAGACGAGGAAATTTAGTTTTCAAAAAGTTAAATCCATCATCTGTCTTATCCATTGCTTTCACAAAATGTTTGCTTAATCCGAGTTTGAAAGGCAGTGAAACTTCCAAACTTTATTTTTATACATTAATTTTATTTATTATATATTATATTTTTATTTATAAATTTAAGTGTTAAAATAATCCTTTCCCTCCTCCAAATCAAATTCATAGCCGTAAAATTACATAACAGCAGTGATGTGGGGTGGGTAAATACCCAGCGGGTAGGTAAATATTTTTTGGGTATATACCCGGGTATTTACCCAAGGCCTGGGTAAATACCCAAAAACTGGGTATTTTGCAGAAAAAAACTTTTCGAACGCTGATTCACTATGAAACATACAAACTTCTATAAATACCCAAAAACTTGATATTTTGCAAGAAAAAAAAGTATTTGTGAATGACGATTCAGAACTAAACTGAAAATTTATAAATACCCAAAACTGGGTATTTTACAAAAAAAAAAGTATTTGAGAATGGTGATTCAAAAAGAAATATTAAATTTATAAATACCCATACACTGAATATTTTGCAAAAAAAAATGTATTTGTGAATGGTATTTCAAAATAAAACATATAAAATTTATAAATACTCCTAACTATATATCTTGCAAAAAAAAATGCATTTTCGAATGGTGATTCAAAATGAAACATAAAAATTACAACTATCCTAAAACTGGATATTTTGCAAAAAAGGTATTTGCGAATGGTGATTCAAAATTAAACAGATAAAATTTCAAAGAATGGGTATTTTGCAAAAAAAAAAGTATTTGCGAAAGGTGATTCAAAATGAGATTTAAAAAAAGTAAGTAAGAACATCCAAACTGGATATTTTTTAAAAAAGTATTTGCGAATGGCGATTCAAAATCAAACATATAAAATTTATATACTTAATACATAGTTTATGATTTTTTTAAAGTTTTGACTAAATTATAAAAAAAAACCAATTGCTAACAGGATTCAGAATAAAGTATTCTAAAACTTAAACGGGATCGGGGGATAATTTAGTTTTTCCGGTTTGAAGCTATGACACTTATAATAGAGTAATAATTTTTAACATCGTTTATGTTATACTAGTCGCCTTCGGCAATCATCTTTTCGCCGATAATATAATTTCAACTGACTCTCTTATGCATAATTTGATATTCATGGTTCCCTTAACAAAGTAATTTGAAACTTCAAATTGCAATAGAGATTTAACCCGCGTTCTTTACGTAGCCTTGCACTTGTTCTGTTCCTTGTCTATTTGAAAGTCCCTAGTGGAGTTGTACGTAATGGACATGAACTATAATTTAACAAACTTGATTTCAACATTGCAATAATGCGGCACGTTTTACGTCCAACGACAATTTAGCTGGCTTAAAACATGCCGATAAAATAAATTAAAGCATAGCAACCATAATTGTTCAGTTAACTTTATTATTTCCTAATATACTTACTACCTTGAGAGCTTCCCTTACAGATTGCACCGATAAATTGATCAAATAAAAAAGAAAGTAAAATCCAATAGGTCCAATCCAATAGCTTTCAACAATGGAAGAGAAACACACAATTAAATATTTCTTTTAACAATGAAAATAGTTTGAATTTCATTGTAACAATGAAAAGTATTGTTTTAAAATTCTGCTTAAAAATATTTTTTAAATGTATTAAAATTAGAGAAAAAATCGAATGACAACTTAATTGATATCATTAAAAGGATAATTTTTTAAATTTTCAGATGGTGTAAAAATCATTTTTATGGTGTAATATTTTCGTAAGTTATTAAGGAAAAATGCCAAAATGTCGCTTAAATTTTGATGAATTAAAATTAAAAAAAAAACGGCTACGAGGTGCACATTCCCACGCTTCAAAGTATGTTTGCACAAATTTCCTTGCTCTAGGTCTAGCGGTATGTCCTGTAGAGCACCAACATGAACCCATTCTCCTTTATTCTTGGTAGAGATAGACAGCGCCAGTGAATCTTGTGATCCATAATTTACTCACATTGCCGTGCTGGAAGTCAAACATTCTTGTTTTGATTCAGTGAATACATATTCGTTTACTTTACGTGTATTAATATTACTATATATTTTACGTTAAAAGTAAAAAAAAAAGGAAAAGTTACCTGCTTGGAGCTTTTAATGTTAAGAAAGGATAAAAGTATCCAAAGTAAGTACTGTAATATTGAGAATAAAAATTCCAATGCAAGCAAAATGGAGAAACAAATAAAAAATATTTCAAAAGTTCTGTTCGATTAAAAAAACTTTTGAAAGGGATAAAATAGATGATGAATTTTCTTTTAATCAAATTCCAACCATGACAACTACATCAAATTTAGAGTTTCAAGGACATTTAAGTATTGTTGTTTATGATCCAGATGAATCCCATCTAACCAGGAAACTCCGTGAGAGTGTGTGTATCTAATATATCGTCAAATAATACAACATTTTCAGCAACAAAAGAATTCAAATTTCTTGTTGCTGAAATTTTGTAACAAAGATCACTTAACATTGTTGAAAGTAATATGAGTGAATATTACTTTCAGAATAATTCTCTTTTAAAAACTGTTAGAACTGAAACATCTGCTAACTTTTCATCGGCAATGTCTGGTACTTAGACTAATTAATTCAAAAAGAAGGATAAACAATTGTATCTTTCATTTTAGTTTCTATTATCAGCTGTTTATCATCTTAAATCAAACTCATTATTTTCTTTTTTTCATTTAGTTAAAATAACTCTCATTTTTAAAAAGAAGCAAATACATTAATATTCCTTTACTCATTGTATTAAAAAAGGATTGGCATTTAGTCACACATTTTATGCAAGATCTATGATAGAGTATTGCATTTTTGTTTTTTCTGATTCATTTTTTTAGCCTTTATATAATTTCAAAGGTTCATAAAACTAGATTTCTTTTTTTTATCTTACCTAATGTTCAATGTATATTCTATACATATTTACAATATATAGAGAAATCATATTTCACAGCAGTGCCTGTATTTTATATGAATAGAGTTAATTGAAAAGTAAATACCCATTTTGGGTATTTACCCGGAAAATACCCTGGGTATTTACCCTTAAAAATAAATACCTGGGTATTTTACATCACTGCATAACAGTGATAAAAATAAAGAGCGGCAACATTGTACAGTGAATCTTCCAAACTTTCTTGTGAGGGCTTCGGGATCTCTCCCCCTTACTCGTTTTCAGCCAAAATTGTTGCTATATATTTTTATTATATGGGGTGTTTCGGTGAGGAAAAGGGGGGCTGGAAGCTGGAATATGTAGAAAATAAGTGAAAAAAATTGTGAAAACCAACCAGAAAAACCGGTCATTTTTATTGATTTTTTTTTTAAATTTAAGGAGAAAAATCCCTCCCAAATCCCCCCCCCCTTGTTACAAATGTTCATATTTTAGAACTTTTCACCTCTGTAGCCCCTCAGAAGACATTTAACGGTTAAAATAATCGCTTTCCCCCTCCAAATCAAATTAATGGCTATAAAATTACCGGACAGTGATAAAAATAGGGAGGGGGGGGGGCGTCCCGAGGAAACGGTGGGTGATGGGGCAAAATGGGGGTCATATTCGGATTCAGGGGATCATTTAACATAAGAATTTGCAGGAATGGTGTCGGGGCAGATTTTCATGCAGCGCAGTGTAAGCAACGCAAAACAACAAAAGGATAATCGATCCGAAAATCGTAGGTAATCAGTTCTTTGTTATCCACACACTTTAGTAGACCCCCATCGACTCTCAATCCAATTTGTCAACTTAACACAGATTATCATTTCGTCACTCTATTTTCAATTCAATTCTGTTTATAATTTTATTTACTACTTAGTTATGTTTATCATTCTACAGTGGTACCAATGTTTAACGATACTGCCTATAATGATAAACCTACCTATAACGATACTTTTTGTGTCCCGGCGAAATTCTATTTTACTGAATTATAATAATGTATTTTCAAATTGCCTACAATGATAATCACTTTTTAGACTCATCTGTCTATAACGATAATTTTACCTCTTTAGAAATCTGGTACAGTACAATCCTGTTTTTTGCCCCTCTTGAAAAATGAAACCTTACCCTCCAGAATGTGAGACAACAAGGGAACTGAGGGGAGGGGCTAAAAACTGGAATCTGTTGTAGCAGGGGTATCCGGGGACGGGGTAGGGATTGGAATGTGCACAGATGCTTGTTGATTCTGTCCCCTGGTGGGCATTCTTCTTCATTCTCATTTAGCACTTCGGACTGACTTCTTGTTCCTTGAAATTTGCTTTTGATTCGTTAACACCTAGAATATAAGATGGCGTGGCGTAAAACATTGGCATTTGGAAAAAAACTAAAAATAATTTCATAATCGATCAAGAATTAAAGCAAGTTGATGCATCTAAAAGGTATGGGATTTTTCAGCCAACGATAGCTGCTTTTTTGAGAAAAAAGAAAAGACATTGTAGATAATGTGGAAAAAGCAAAGTAGATAGCAAACGAAAATGATTTAAAGATGCCGTAAATGGAGATGCTGACAAAGTTTTCATCTAAAATTTTCATTTTGAAGTCCTTAAAAAAGTTTTACCATAAAATTTTATATCAGTATATTAAATTGTATATTTTATATGTTTATAAATTACAATTTTATACCAACGATTATTTGTAAGATTAATAAGCGCAATAAAATACAAATACACTGGATGCGCAAATACGTGAACTGTCTATAACAATATATTTTCAAAGTGCCTACAAAATCGTTACAGACAGGATTTATTGTATATATACTTAGCTCTGATCAAAATTGCACTAATCATTCTTATCATGACCCTAATGAACAATGATTAATTTTAATTAGAGAACAGTAGAAACAGTAAAAAGCAAATTCATGAATACTGGTTGTTTCAGAAGTCTTTGAAAATTTTTAATAGAAAGAATTATGGTGAGTAATAATAAAAACAAGTCTCTGTCTGTCTATTGGAGCTCTATAGGGCAGGCCATTAGATATAGAGCTAAAATATTCGGCACAAATACGCTCTATAGGGTGCAAATGTGTATTTTGGAGGGATTTTTTAATTTTTTTTTATAATTCTAATTTATTAAAAATTACCCAATTGTGTTGAGGTATTTGATCTATTACTTCCGGAAATATCGCTCGATCATCTATCCTTTCAATGATTTTAATTAAATTGTTGTACAATTTTTCCATTAATTTTGAAAGTTTTTATTCATAATTTTCACTGATATTTTTCATTGCTGCGATGAAATTCAAAATATTTTCATTGTTTCTACAAATATTTAATCGTGTTTTTTATTGTAAAAGCTAAGGAGTGAAAATTTTGTTTATTTTTTTATGTTCTTAGGCAATGTTGTAATAAGTTTTTACTTCTTTAATTTATTACAACAAATTTATATTATCCGTAAAGAAAGGGCCTGTTGCACTCTAAATCATATGTAGTGGCCAAACGTCCTGCCGTTAGCGTGGCCTGGTAGGAGCCACTCTAGGAAAGAAGGGCCATTCTATTATGTCCCCCTCCAGCTATTGATTGGGGCCGCAGTGGCCTAGTGGTAAGGTCTCGACCTCGGGACCGGAGGGTCGCAGGCCCAAAACCCGATTCCATCGAAGATTTGCCGTGTATGGGGCCTGTTGCGCGCTAAATCATACGCAATGTCCAAACTCCCTCCCGTTGGTGTTGCGCTGAAGTTTTGAGAGGTGGTGTCAGCTCAGGTGTTGTTCTCGTCATCTGACTGTGGTTCAAAATTACGAGGTCCGTCCCGAAACAGCCCTCGTGTTGCTTCAAAACTGGACGTTAACATACCTAAAACTAAAACTTATCTGTAAACAAAGTCCTCAAAGATATTAAACCGGGATAAATATGCAAATTAAGTATTTTGAAAATACTCGCAATGAAAGTGAATAAGAATAAAATAATTTGACCTATAAAACTAAATATACAATTTAATGAAGTGACGAAATTTGGAAAGATATTTTACTTCTATATAAGCTAGGGATGGGAAAAACCTAACGGTTTAAAACGAAAGCCGTTTTTTTCTTGTTTCGTTTAACCGGGTTTTTTGTTTCTTTTTGTCCCGGTTATAACCGGTTATTTATTTTAAAGCCAATAACGGGTAAAAAACCTGCAAAATCAGCTATCAAAAGATAGTCTCGATTTTAGATTCGAGTTTTGAATTTTTGAATTTCATCATCGTAGGCTAATCAATGGTCACCGCTTCCTCGAGGCGGACATTGAAATGGTCTAAAATAGTCATAGTCAAGCTTTCATAACTCGATTAGTTTTGGTCGCAGAAGAGTGGAATAATTTGTTTAAATTTTTAGTGTGTCAAAAATATTTTAAGAAATATAATTAATAGGACCGGGAAATGTATAAAAAATTAGACATAGTTATTTTTTATTATTATTCATATAGACGCAAACAACACAAGATGCGATTATTTACGTCTGTACTCTCTAATTTCTTTTTTTATTTGTCTACAATACTTATTGTATTATTTACTCATTTATTATTATTTCTTATTATATTAATTACTTACTTATAATCACTACTTATTACATTAATTACTTATATATTGATATTACTTACTGTATTAATACTTACATATTGTATATTATTATTAATAAAAATTTTTGTCTACAAACGTTGTTTCTTTTTTTAAAAAAAAACCGAAAACCGGTTATTTTGAGCGGTTTTAACCGCCAGGTTACATCGGAGGTGAAAAAAACCGGTATAACCGAAAACCGGCTGTTTTTGCAATAACCGCCATCCCTAGTATAAGCTATATCTTCCTTCAAAAATATTCAAATAATCTATTGCAAAATGGAGAAAAACATAAGCACAGCTGTTTGATAGAGATGCAAAGATTAATTTTTCAAAACTAAATACGCATAACAGTAATCTATGGATAAATTTTAATTTTAATTTTTATTGTGAAAATAAATTTCTGTTTTGTTGATTTCTGAAAATGAAACTTGTGCAAAGAGTTATTATACTGAATAAACAATTTTCCTCATCGTGTCACGATCCGAAAACAACTGTATGAATGATTCATGTGCACGTGACCGATGTTAAATGACAGTATTTCGACACATCATACGTGATGCTTCAATTTTTATTTGACCAGCAAGGTATCCCGAATGAATCATTTTGTAATATAAAACTGCACATAAAACCAGAAGTTTGACGTAAGGCATAGCTGTACTCGGAAAGATCCTTTTTCTTTCTCAAAAAAACATGGTTTTAGATCTAATTTATAGTATTCGGTGTTCAAGTTTTTAAACTGAATGTGTCGTTTGTAATGCAGTTATTTTTCTCATTTTTATACAAACGCCTTAGAAAGAGTTTTTAAAAAATCAATTAAGAAAGCATACATCTTGCAAAACTGATTAAAAATATTTTTAATAAATCCAGTTTTCATGTATAGTGAAACATTTTCAGTATATGTCCTCATTAGCAAGTCTTTTTTTCCATGATCCCGATTTATTCTCACCATTTCAGTTTTAAAATAAAACTTTATAACGTCGAAGTATTCAAAAATGCATCACCCACAACCATAAGTGAAAATTTCACAGGAATTCAATTCACATTGATTTAATTAAAATCCAGAATTCAACATCACAATCAATCAAAACTATCACAATCAATTTAATTTGAGTATTTCCATGCAATAAAGTTATATTGTAATAAAATAATCAAATACAATTTTACTATTTTTTATATAAACTCATCTATAATATCGAAACAATAATAAAATTATCTCTAATACCAAATAATGAGGAAAGTATTTTGTTACGCGCTTTGTGATAAAAATTCAAGAAAAGAAGAAATATCTATATATGGATTCTCAAGAAAGATTTTTACAATAGAAGTTCTGTCGTTATTATTACGCGTTTTTCAATTACTTTTAAAAAGTTGAAGATCTAAAATTGTGACAATATTTAAAATATAATAAATATTATATGAAATTAAAAGCATAATTATATATTAAAATGAATATGAAATATCATTAAAACCTATGTTCAATATTTAAAAAAAGAAAATTCTTAAGTACTCATTAAATAGTAAAATATATTATCAAGGAGATTTAAATACAAATTTATATTAGTGCCTCGCGATTTCACGACTACTGCATTGACTTCCAGGTTTTTGATTTTAAAAAATATTTTTCATTTATTATAATGAAAGCGTGTAGTTATTTTTTACTGCACTTGTTTTTATTATTATAAGGGAAGTTTGCCAAATTTGGATTACTTGGACATTTTTATTGTAAAATGATAGGTAAGTAATTTCAATAAAAAAAGTAGATTTTTTGTAGTTTATTTATCTTCAAATTAATATAATTAAATTTTTATGAATTGTAATTTACAGCAGAGAAAACACAGCTTAAATAATGTGTCATCGTTCCATTTAAGAAAACTTGTTGCTCAGATTGAAGTAATGATTTTCCAAACTGCACCAAAAATTTCTTTAAACACAATAACAGCAAAACAAAAAATGATTTGAAAATTCACAACAGCAAACAATACATGAACCTAAGTATGACATTTTATGTCCTTTAACATTTCTTCTTCCTATGTTTCCTCACATGATACAAACCATATATTTTTTGTTGCTTTTCCCTTTTGTGAACCAAAAATTTGATGTCTTTTATGTCCTTTCTTTCCCTTTACTTTCAATTCATGACGACTGCTAGTGATTATAACTGATTTCTGGGATACTACTCTAGTTCAAGTTAATATTTGTAGTGTTGAACATTTATTAAATTGTTTCTTTATAGATCTGACTTAGGAATACCAGACTTCTCTCTCTCTGAAGTCAATAAATAATGATTATAATAATTTTTAACTTTGCGCTTTGTGTTTTAGCAATAATTCATTGTTGCATCCAGGCCATGCCTCATGGATGCTGAGTCAGCATGAGACAATTCAAAAACATAAACCTTTAATTGCTAATTTGGAACATTTGTTTAAAAACACGGTAAATTTAACCCGTATTTTACCATCGTCCTATATATAGGACAGCTCAGATTTGTCGAATTTTCATAGTCAATATCGCATTTTTAATTTAAATTCCGCTTCTAAAGTATATTTTAAGATTGATAAGTGCTATTTATTATCTTTTTAAGTTCAATTTTGATAATTTTTAAATTTTTTAAGAATTTTGAATTTGGCTAATTTTTGCTACTTTATATGACAAGAATTATATTTTTCTTTTAAATAATTATGAGAAAAAAATACAATTTCTTTTTTCAAATTTATTCATGGCATGTTTTATATGTTATTTTTGAGTAAAATTTGCAAACAAAAAGCTATATTCAAACTGGTTTTACAAAGGTTTTAGGTGCTGTCCTATATATAGGACGATAGTAAAATCCCCTACTATTCACACCCATACAAAGGCGTTTGAAATTTCGGGAAAAAGGATTAGAATATCTATGTTTTATTTATTGCAAAACTCAATAGCATCTAGTTTGCTTGGAACATGAACCTGTAGGTGTGTCTTGAGTAATATATTTGTTCTGTTTCTTTGGTCGAGAGTTTTGGTCACGTGCTGACGCTATCTTTTGTAGGGAAAAGAATACTACTGTTCGAGGTATGATCCGATTTCACATCCGCTCCTTCCAGAACAGTATTGGAAAAGAGTCGGAGATTTTTAACTGAAGAAGCTTTTGAATATTTAATGCAATTGGCCGATGAATATGATGATAGTGATTTTTAAATTATAATATCACCACATGTTCCAGTAATTGTCACTGATGATTAAAAAGTTGATGATGCCTTCAGCAGCATTGAACATGGTCGTGCTGATTTTAACGAAAAGATTCAAGAAGTAGCAGATGGAACAATTGAAATTCTAAAGGAAAAAAGATGCTGCTGAATATGTTTCAACACTTACATGGACTAATTGTGCACCAAAATGTTCATCAGCTCCTAATTATTTCATGGGTATTATTTCAGGAAAATCACCTTGAAACTTCTCGAGATGATGGATGAAAATGTGATTGTCCAGCTATGGTAGAAGGTAACAAGCATGCTTGACAGAAAATTATTCACTAGTTTTGTCTAAAATTCAATGAAGTTTAACAAGTTTTGGAAATCATTTTTTATAGCGGTTGTTACATTTTACCCAGAGAAAAAATGTACTGGAACAATGCTTGTTAGTCAAACAATCTCAAGAAAGCGATACTTAGATATCAAGAGTTATTAATATTTCAATGACAATACTGCTATTGATTCAGATCGCTATTAGAAAGTACGTCCAAATTAGAAATTGTTGAATAAAGTTTTTAACAGTTTAGTACGTTTTCTGAACATTTAAGTAATGATGAAAGAATAGTCCGCTATTTTGGAAGATGGATGCAAACAGTACATGAAAGGAAAACCCGTAAAATTTGGATACAATCTGAGGATACTCTCATCTTTCTATTTATATCCTCACGTATTATACCATATCAGGCAGTAAAGCAATTATGAAAACAAATGTGACATGACTATGAAAAGAAATCATTAGCCCAACCAGTCGTTGAAAATTGGCTGTCTTTTGTTGCAACTCCTGCAAACCACAAAATTTATAAGGATGACATTTTTACATCGTGTGATCTTTTTCGTCTCTCAAAAGCAAGCGTTTCTTTGCTACAGGAACAGTTAAGGAAAATAGAATGACAAAATGCCCTATAATAAAATCTTCGACATTTTACAATAGCTTACCTGGGATTGTGTGTACCTTCCAATGTTGCAAGAATGAGTGGGCATTCGAAAAAAAAAAATCCAGATTACTCCAAATTCCAAAGTGAAACCTTTCTAGTAAATGGAAAACAACGCCAATGACAGCTTAAAAACTGTACAAGAAAACCCTTCACTATTTGCCAAAAATGTAATTTAGGACTTTGCTTTGAATATTTACTACCATTTCACGTAAACCAAGATGCTTGACTGCAAAGCATGTAGTAGTGGATTGTACCATCGTCCTATATATAGGACAGCTTGCAAGAAGACAACCGATAAAGTTTTCGTAAGTTTTTTAACTCTGTACTTTTGCTTGATGTCTCATTAGTCTGTGATAGAATTTTTTTGGAAAAATATTAATTTTTTCTTAATGTGGTAAAATATGGGTTAAAAAAGAGAAGAAAACAAATTAAAACTCATGAGGAATAATTCTCTTACACTAATCAACCTAGTATAGGACCAATAATCCCATATTACATTAAGTATTTTGTGAAATATAATTGACAGCTCACTAAATGATATTCACTGCAAATTTTTGTAATATAAATGACAGTTCATTAAAAATTCATTCTATTATTGAAACACTATCAAAGATATGCTTGTGAAGCTAATTTTATTAAAAGTCTTGAGTATTATGGAGGAAGTTAAAAGATCAAAGTAAAAGCAACATCATTACTGCCTTGCACAGATTCACTCGAATTTGTTCTTGATTATAATTAATATATAATTATTTTGATAAAATTCAATTTTGCATTCCATGTCATAAAACAAAGTAAAGGAATTTCCATACACATGCAATTAAGAAAAATTTCATTGCGCCATCATACAAATCATACTAAGTAAACACATATACACAAACAGAAAACACAAAGGAAAATTCTAAATAATTTTGGCATAAATTACATCTCCCGCATATATATTTACAAAACACAACTTCAGTTGCCCGGCAATAAAATTTCGTATTAAGAACCCAGTCTTAGCAAATGTTATTTTAAATTTCAAACGAAATATTTAGGATAATGTGACGGATTGATAAATAGCGTTGCTTATCACCACCGACACAAATCAATGCATTGATCAATGACTCGAGATCACAGGCCTCTCCTGTCAAAGCTATGAATTTCTTTTCCCAAAAACATAAGCACCAGATTTCCAACTCGAAATTTGAACCCGGTTTTCTTTAGGATTCACCCATACGCTCATCCGATAATTAATTTCAACACTTTCCACACAGGTTCAGACAATTAATAATAACCGATCATCTATGCGGTTTCATCCTCACGGTGCTGGCCGTGGAAAGCCCGAAGGATCCACGGGCGATGAAAAACCTTTGTCCGTTACATCTTATATTTTTTTCCCCAAATTTTCTTTATCGTCCACTCCATTCTTTTTTCTCCAAAAGTGGTCTTCTCTGCTCAGACCGTGGGAAGTCCGAATGCCCCCGTTCACTCCCAACTTTTTTCTACATCCTGAACTGCCCTCTTCTCCCATAAATCCTAGCAACCCAAAAAAACTCTTCGCCAAACCCCTAAACTGATCGACCACTGGTCAAGATCAACAGCCGGGATCTCCAGCCAGACCAGAAAGTCCTCAAAGCATGTAAAGGACGACTCTAAGAGGGTCAATCACCCCATCGAATTTCTAGAAACTCAGAGGGGAGGACCATGCATTCGAAAAAGAAAGATTCAGGCACCGACCCAAAATGGCGAATATCTAAGGTGGGAGAGAGAATATGTTGTTTTAACACAACATATTCCCATTGATTTAAACAGCCCAATTTAGGCAACTGTCTGTAGTTCAATATGAGCAATTTTTGCGCAACAAATAAAGAATTCCCCTAACATTATTTACAAACTATTTTATTACAAATATTGTAGTCAATTGTGTTTTCTCTTTAATAACATATTTTACCACTTACTTTAAAACAGTGTACTTATTAATTGATGCTGTCTAATTCTAAACACTTGTTCTCTAACGGTAACCAAAAAGCAGGAACTGCAGCCAGTCTTAAAAAATGACTTATACACCGAATTTACATCGTTACAACGTAATCTGCCTATTTTTCTATACAAATATTTAGTAGAAATTATGATACAGGTAGCATCTAGTCGCCGATTCCTATTCAGCAGCTCTCCCGTATATTGTTTCTGCATCTTCCTCAACTTCTCACCCTGTTCACTCACTCCCTTGTCCATTTTGTTCTTAAGTTAGTTTCTGTTGCAACTGAGGAGCATTTTTTATTTTCATTATTATGTAATAAACATACTTAATTATAAACGTATTTAAAAAAAATTTAATACCTCTGGTTTATATTTCGATATAAATAAAGCCATGGATTTATAATTTCACTTGGTTAGGTGTTTTCGCACCTTATCCATGTAAAAAAGCAAACATTTAGCAACTAGGATTTTACATAATATGCACCTGTATTTTTATTTTTTCGGATACACTTCTCTGAATCCGAAAATCTTATTCTTGGAATAAAGTTTGCTGTTTACCGTCTTTGGGTATAGTAACACGAGAACTCAAACACGGAATAGGCTAGACAGATGAAATTTGATGTGGGTTCTAACACCAAAATTGAAGATTCGTATAAAATTTTGATTTCATTGACCGACTTGCTTCACAATTTGATAACGATCGACAAATTTTGTGTGAAAACCACATACCAAAATTCTTTTATGTCGCTTTTTCAGTTTCTGAGTTCGCGTTCCCATACACAGGAATAGACAGACAGACAAACAGTTAATCAGTTGACGCAGTTGGTCCAAAATTAGACATACATCTACGATTTAGGTTATAAATCATATGACAAAAACCAAAGATCGTTTGTTTTTGTGTTATTATGTTCACATTCACGCGGACGGTTAGAGAGATCTTCCCTTTTATGAATTGAGCCCTAAATTTGACACATATCTATGATTTTGGCCTGAAGAACAGATATATTTCATTTGTCTAAATCGCTCCGTATCTGAATTATCGCTTCCACAGATAAATAAGCAGACACAGTTTCAAAAAAATTTGTTTCTCCAACTAAATGAGGTATAAAACGCTTATACAGAGTGTTTCAAAAAACCGTGGCCAAATTTTAAGGGTAGGTCAGGAATAAAGAAAACAGTCATTTTCGCAACAGAGCTTGGGTTCGGAAATTCAAAGGAGATTTGATATTTTTCGGTAAATTGCATAAAAGAAAAGTATAAACGAGATGGAATGTAGGGGAGAGTTGGGTAAAACCGAATACCTTAATTTTGGCGTTATTAATTCTCCTATTTAGTGGACAAAATCTGGATTATACTCCACTAGTGAAGAAAAATACATGGTCATAGTTCCCATGTTGTTGTCGTTGTTGAATTCACTTCATCTGTGAAGGTTTATTTGTTTTATGACGACAACTCTGCAATGTTCGTTTCATTTTAAACTATTCTTACTTATTAATCATTACAATTATAAAACCTACACTTAGTCCGGTTTATTATATGTTTCCTAAGTATTTATATCCTATCAAACAATAAAGATTTATTAAAACAATTTCGTGATTCAGTTTCATTTTCTATAGCCTTTGCACTCGTGGCAAAACCGGATACTTCTAAGGGGGTAAAACCGGGTACTTCTAGTGGAATAAAATCGGTTCTAGGGGAAACTACTGATACCCGACCCAAGAGGATTTTCGTATGTTATAAGATTGTTAGTAATTTGTGAAGGCTATTCCTGTCTGACCTTTGAGTCAAATTTTGGAAATTGATTTGATAGAGAGAATTTCCAATTTATTCCAATTTCTAATATTTTCTTTTTTTGTGATAATTTCAAATAATACAAATAATTATTTTAGTCAAAATTTTTAAATGAATTAAACTTTATTTATTCCATTACTTCCTCGCTTGCAAGTAAACGAATTTTATTCATTTGTTTTTATATAAAACTTAAAATGCATGCAAAATTAAAAATCTTTTGCTAGAAGTCTTTGCAATTGGTTTTATTTAACTCATCGTCATTTCGATTGAGTTCGTCCTTCAGTTTGCTTGAATTTTAAAGAAGAAAGAATTACGTCGAATACATTTTTCTTCTTTTGCTTTTGGATTGGATTATTTTTCTTATTATGCTTTGGATTTGGATAATTAAAATAGTAGGAGAACCCAGTAAGTCTATTACGGTTTTCTTATTTCTTGTTTTGTAGAACATTTGTTAGATTCTTGCATTTGAGTTTGCCGCTGTTCTGTTCTATTGTAGGGTAATTCCGGGAGATATGCCGCATATTTTTTTGAAGTTGTGTATAAAATCTCATGGTGTACATAAAATAAAATAAATCATGCTGTGCTATTTAATGTTAATTATACAACATGTGTACTGCGACAAAAAAATATAAAAAATAATTAATATTTTTTAACAATTTTTTTCTAAAGCATTACACTGCGGCGCTTCACCCGTACATTCAGGGTGAGACGCCGCACTTGGCACGCCTGGTATAAGAACAGAATGAAATAATAAATAAAAAGTATTTAAACAAATATTCATATCTGGACTATAATTACCTATGTAATAACAAAAACAAACTAAATGAGTACAATAAAACGTTCTAGTAGGTTCAAATCAATATTAGTCTGCCTTCTTAGTTCACTACTAAAATTATTGACTTATTTTTTAAAGATTAAATTTTAATTGTTATTTCATCAACAGCGTAACATCAGTGTATTAGAGAGGGAAAAGAAAAAAGTAAAATAGTGTTTTCATTGTTTTTATTTGTTAATAGACCTGTTTTTTCGACCGCAATCTACACAAAAAGTGTCGAAAATAGTACAGTCTTCAGGTAATCACATTTGACACATGATGCAACGAAGCCAATCAAACTTCCTCTTAGTTTTGTAGTAGTTTTCTGAACATTCCTTGCAAAGAACGTCTGCGTCACATGTATGATCCAAATGTTCATTGCTATCATCTTGACTTGCATCTTTCTTCGCCTTCTTCCTTTTTATTTTCCCCTTTTTCTCCTTTGGTGTAGTAAACTCGATATTGTTTGAACATTCATCAATGTCTGATGAACTGTCATGGGATCCTCCACCTGACTCAAAATTAAATTTTCTCTTGGTAATTTTGACATCTTTTTTGTTAATTTTCTTACATTTTTGGAATTTTTCTCTAAATTTGCTTTAAGCGCATTTCTATTGTCAATAGAGTTTAAGAGTACTGCTGTTTTCTTAATTCTGTGCTTTTCTGTCACCTGGGTAAGTCTCGGAATAGGAGAGATATAATGTAGTTGTAGATATAATGTAATGTTTTGGAATTTTTCTCTAAATTTGCTTTAAGCGCATTCCTATTGTCAATAGAGTTTAAGAGTACTGCTGTTTTCTTAATTCTGTGCTTTGCTGTCACCTGGGTAAGTCTGTCTCGGAATAGGAGATATATAATGTACGGTACAGACGCCGCGCATCATAGTTGCCTGCCCTCGCAAAGTAACATGGCGTAAGCTACACACAGTACTCTATACAGACTCTGCACTTAGTTTTGACTTCGAAATCATGCATGGATTTAGTAATTAGCGCATAAAAAGTATTTAATCATAAGGTGTTTAAAAGTTTGGATAGTGAAATCATGCGCTTACCTCAAAATAGCGATTGTACAGCTAAAAGTAATCATCGAATTGGGATTCATGCTATAAACTGGCTAAAGAAATCTCATTGCACATCTATACTGCTCGTCTGACTGTCATCTATCCATAATTACAAGAAATGCAAGGTGTGCGGCATCTATCCCGGATGCGGAGACTCTCCCGGAGTTACCCTAATTTCCAAACCAGAAGTGTTTCAATACTCTAGTGGCATTACTAGTTTCCCTATTTCATCCCTACAGTTTTCATCACTAATTTAGATAAGAATTTGGCAAATATTTTTAAATTGATTGTCTTTAGTCTTAAATTGTCAACTATTGATAAATATTAAAAAAAAAAACTGTCTTTATTCTTAAATTGTCAACTATTGTAATGATTGTAAATTTTTAAAAATTACCTTTTTTTCTTAAATTGTCAATTATTATAACTATTGTTAAATCTTTAAAAAATTGTTTTATGCTTAAATTGTCACATAAAATAAAACTTCTACTTTTAACTTCTACTTTACTACTTCTACTTTACTAATAAACTACTTTTCCAATGAAAATCTAGTTTTCTCTAATTTCTCAAAGAGTTAAAATGTGTACTTCGTTTCACCCCACTAGTGGGGAAAAACCGGGTGGCTTGACTTTTTCTACAAAAAAATTACTAGAAACACAGGTAGCAAAACTATGACTTTTCCTGAAAGATATATTGTACTCTGATAAATAATGAATATTTTAGTAAAGTTTGGCAAGCTCTATGTCGAATAATTTAGCTCCACCAGGCCTTTGAGTCTTGGGTACCAAGTTTTACCCCACTTTCCCCTACAACGTAGATTGAATGGAAAGCAAATTTAAAATAGCACAGCAATCCAGTTGCATGAATAACAACATTACAAGTCATATGCGGCATGGGATAGTATACGATAATAGCAAGTAGGACGCAGTATCAACAACAAACCTTTGGAATGGTAAAGAATTTTTTGAGGGAAATAAATAACTCTTTGAAGGAATTGCGGTCTGAGGTGATACACGCTTTGCATGATATTTTTCAATTTATGCAACTGGGTTGTTGTTCTATTGCGAATATACATTACGTTCAATCTGTGTTGTACGTTTGATCTGGTGTATCCTTTTGTTTTTATTATTTCACTGACAAAGAGCCTCCTGTAGCAAATCCCCTTTGCATTTCCGACCCTATGTTCTATTTCTTGTTATTACATGCTTGCTCGACCCTTAAAGTTAGGCCACGTTATTTTTAAAACACCCTGTATACATTAATGTTCTCGGCATCGAATTTTTTGGCGATCGCAGTACTTTTTCTTTATACACTTCGTATGCAAGAAAGTTAAAACGACGGCAAATACAAAAAGGTCTTTCTTGAGCGATTACACCAGTAACAAACTTCTAAGTTTTATTTATTTTTCTTTTCGAAAACAAGTATCAATTTAAACCCCATGTGTGTGAATATCACTTAATTTTCCGTAATAAATTTTTAAGGTTCAATATTCTCTATTTCGATTACGAATGAAAAAAAAATAGAAAAAATGCGAGAGTAAACAAACTTTTAATGTTTGTTTTTGTTTAAACGTGTAACGTCCTAAGCACGTTTTCCTATCACTTTTTTGAGTGGAAGAACTTTCCTGTAATCATCACAATGAGATGATTTTCTACATGTACAAAAATACTTCCAAACCAGCAGATGTATTAGCAGGTTATTAATCTTTCAATCAATCAGATAAAAAGTAGAAACTTCTAGAAACTTAATAATAAAACAAAGAAAAAAGAGTCCTGGGACATAACAGACTGGTTTGCACCGATTTTCAGAAGGACTTTTCTAACCGTTGTTTGTTTTTAACAGAGATAGTTTTCGTTTTCACTTTCATGTGTACGAAGTATACGAGTAAGGAAGTACTACAACCGTAAAGCTGGGCATTTACTTGAAGGCTAGCTATGTCATTCGTCCTAAGCCCGTTTTTATCTGTGCCATTTTAATCGAAAAATTACGCACGCCAATCACGTAGGCTCCAAAGTGCGCTACTATTACTCTTCGATTCCCCCCACTCGGCGGATTTCCGATTTTCTAGCCTCGTCGTTAGGTCTCAATCTTGTCAGATCCTTTGATGTGCCGCTAGCCTCGCATCGGGGTCTCAAATTGGAATCGGCGCATGAAGTCTTGGATTTTGAGTTCGTTTGAATTCCATCGTTTCTAATAATTTGTTCCCAATTTCATAGGTTTTCAACCTTGACGATTGCTTTTTCCTTCCTGTGTTCCAAAAATTCCATTTTGGAACACATGTGAATGGCGTGCTTTAAAGATTAGACTTTTCGATATTAAGCAATCTTCACGTTTTAGATTTCTTTGAGACCGAAAGAGCCATTTTTTGAATTAAGCTTTGTTGTCAGTCTATCTGTGAAAATAATTAAAAAAACTGAAATAATTAGATGAATGAAATTTATTGCATGGTCATAACATCAAAATTTTAGATCTGTATCAAAGTTTGAACCTGGTAGGTCAAAAGGAAGAGGTCCAAAATGTATCTTCGGTTCTCTACAGTATACTACGAAGCTAAACACAAAATGTCATATTGTGGAAGTATAGGAGAATATCTTGCGGAGTTAACTCCAGGTGATTTTAATAACTGGCGCATATTGACTGACCTTCATGGGTATTAAAAAATTAATTTACCCAGCTTAGTGATATTGGCATAAATAATTGTTATGCCCCTTTATTACTTTTTGTCAATTAATGCTCTGAAAACTAAAGGTTTGAGCTAGCTCCTTTTGGTGTTGAATAAATGAATACCCATCTGTTTAACTTGACTTGTTTTATGTTTTGAAAATGGAATTTTGTAGTATATTTTTCACTCTCTTCCTGATGTGTTAAAATCATGAAAATGCGTGCATTTATATTCTCGATATCAATGCACTATTCTAATATTCTCAGAACATAATTATCAGTAAATCGATTAAGATAATTAAATTTGAATCCAAATCTGCGGAACCACCTGATAGAGAATTTGAGAAAAAAAATCGAATTAGATATTTCATAATATTTATAATTATGAATTACAAATTAAAAACTAAAAAGAGAAAATGAATAAAAATATAATTTTAAGTACACAAATAAAAGTGTATTTTTAACAAGTGTATTTCATTTAAATATAATTCATTTAAATATATTCATTAAGAAGTTCTTTCATTTAAATATAATTTTACAACAATGCTTTGCAGGTGTTCTAGAATTAAAGAGCATCTGTATAGACAGCTTTAGAGAAGATAATGATGGTTATACGAATGCAAAATCACAGCTCTTAGTTTTAGTAACGTCCACGGCTTTAGAGAAGGCAAAAGCTATGATCTGGCCATACATTATCTAATAGAGAGAATTAAAAATCGTATGCCTTCAGAGTATCTCACCCTCGTTTCTCTAGATATAGAATCAGCTTCGATACTATGAACTGGCCGATTCTTTTTAAAATCTTTGAATCTTATGGTTTTCCAGCATTCTTTAAGAATTTTATCCACTTTTATCTCAAAAATAAAAGGGTTTTTTCACACTAACGACGTTCTAGAAATTTCTAGACCTTGATCTGAAGATTGCCCTCAGGGTTCTGTGATCGCTCCTACAACATGATATATATATATAGATATATAACTGTTATATATGTATATACATATATAACTTCAAGAAGCTGTCGTTGCTATGGAGATCAGACGATTTATAAGGCAGGCGAATTTATCTTGGCGAGAAGCGTCCCCTATTAGCACAAGATATTGTACGATATCTCTACGACGTTGTCCGGTATTCTGAATGCCGTACAATATCGTGAAGATATCGTAACAATATTGTACAGCGTTTTATGATATTATGGTCTGACAATTCCGTTTAGGCTTAGCAATTATAAGCGAATTTTTAAAGTTCTTTAAATTGCCAGCTGCGAATTATAAGGTATAAAAGAAATGGTTTAGATGGTGAGTGAGTTTAAATATAAATTTATAACAAAAAGATACCAAAGATTATAAAAATAGATAACAATTATTTAGCGAAATGCGGATAACGATGCACATTATATATAATCAGCAAGCGAACTGTGTTTATTCACATTTCTCATGACATAATCTTAATGTTCGCTTGCCACTCACTATTTTATTACCAATTGATATAATAATTATATATAATTAAAATAATTATTGTTTTGCCGAATTAAAATAACAAGAAATAAAACATATACATCGTTTTATATTGATTCAAGAAATATTTCTGCCAGATTTGAAGGAAATTGAACAAAGCTTTCGGTCGTAATCGCGTAGCAAACAAATTTGCAGACAGACAAAGTGTTCAGTGTTTGAGTTAAAACGTAGACCTCGATGCGCTCGGTCAATTACATATTTGTGCTTGTAAATATAAAATAAATCTTAAAGTTTCAGTTCTCCTTCTCTGCGCACAAATGCTAATGCTCCATACCCTCTTCGAAAAGCCAAATATATGAGAGAGGAAGAAGAGTATTGCCTATTCCACAGGAACTCAACGGAATCAGTAGCACGGTAGTTAACTGGTGGGATGAAGCACGAATCGCTGCCGTACCTCATACGAACATTTTTACATCTCACGCACTATCGGCTGGTAATCAGAACACTGAACTCAGATTCGATGCGACACCGCATTTCGTTTAACTTATCCTCTTATCGTACATTAACACAATAGTGACAAGAAAAACAGGATCGTGCTATATCTGAAAGTTTTCGAAGAAAAAGAAATTGGAAGACTCAACTAGACTACTTCTGAGAAAACAAACTGCTTACTGAAGCATTGCTTCACTTTCTTCGGTTCAAATGACACCGCTGCTTTTGACCATTATTGTTTTCTTTACATTATTCTGAATAGGTATACAAGATGGAGAGTCTAAATTTAGCAAAGAATGAGAGAAAAAATGTCTTTTCCACAAAAAGAATTGAAATGATAAAATATTGAATCGGATAAATGAATCCGGTGTGGCGCGGAAGTTTGGAGAGGGGGTGCCAGATCAGGTATAGTCCTCACTAACTGATTGGAGTTCAAAATTAAGAGGTCCATCCAAAACTGGCTCATGTATTACTTAAGGGGGACTTGAATACTACTAAACTAAACCTACAAATGGCGCCAGAACGATACATCATATCTTATTCAGAAGTTCAGCAGTCATTTGCAGCATTGCACATCGCTTTTGATCGTATGGCAGAACATGAGTTGCAGAAATGTTGATCAGTACTGTCATTCTGAATGGAAGACGACATGCTGAACAATTGTAAGTTATTACTGCGACCAGCAATGAAGACTTATCCTCAGTAATGCTCCATTGCACCAACTATAAAATATCTGGTAGCTTAACCCCTTAACTTACAATGAAGCCTCTGACATGTGCATGGAATTACAGAATTTTTGCTATTTAAATCAACGTAACAATTAATTTTAAATACAAATATCACTTGGACACGCTTAAATGTCTGAGCTATCCTTTACCATCCTTAATAGATAGAAATAATAAAAAATATCCCAAATGGGTTGTGGCGTCTAATTAAGAGATTAAATAAAATCGCATGGAAAGGGGTTAAATCATATACTATGAAATCAGTAAGTTTTAACTTCACGGTGAAAAATCTGGCCTCATTCCATTCTTTCCGTATAAATGGCATCTTTTCATTCGTTTGCAAATTATTGATTTTTAAGGTTTTACCCGACTTCTGGTTTAACCTGTACTTTAATTTTAATACTCCTCTATTTTACTGATTTCTAATACATTTAATTGTTTTCAGCATGAAATTAAATCAAAACAAACAGAGCAACATGTTTAGTTTCTATCTACATTACTGTCGCAAAATAATGTCTATAATATTATCAATTCGAAAAAATTCTCAAAAGATTACATGAGAATAAGGTGCTAGATCAGAGGTTCCCAACCTGTGGTACACGTACCCCTGGGGGTACGCGAACTCAAAGTTGTTAATGGCGGAAACAAGAAAACGTAAGAGATTAAAAGAGTTAGAGAATTTTGTTCCTCCAAGTGAATACTTGCTATTAAATAACTATATCACTTGACTTTTTGATTATTACGAAGTGTAATTTTTAGCTATCCTTATCAGTTAAAATGAAATAATTACAATACTGGTTTCATTTGCTTTGGCGTTGAACTAATGCTATTGTAAAAATGGAGTAAACTGTAAAATCAAGAATAAGTTCCGAAATGTTATTAATTCGAATCATTTCACTTTTAACTAACTTAAGCTAACCTTAAAACTATTGATAAAAACTTCTTTGCATAAACGGATGGTTGGGAGTGGGGGTGTTGGCTATGATAATAGAGGGCATGCGAAAACACAAAGAATAATCAAGAGGTACGTAAGGGGAAAAAGTTTCGGAATCCATGTGCTAGATCAACACCCATACAAAGAGTTCAGCTTAGTTTTATAAATTTAAGGTATCCGACTGTGTTCGGAGACATTTTTTGGAAAAGTAAATTGTATATATATTTTAATGTTATTTTTCAACTGCATATGTTTTAAAACTATGAAAATATTGTAAAATTAGGCTTTCAAAATAATATTTTTTTTAAAAAACTGAGAAATTTGAAGAAAAATGACTAAAATATTTGCCTTACGCTAACAGCCATAGAAAAATTAAATTCTAAATATACATAAATCCTTGTAGGAGTACATTTTTATGACAGTCATCTGTATTATGCTCTAAAATATTTCTTATACTTCAAAATAGTTTTGAGATATAGATGAACATAGTTACTAAACTGACAATATTTCATAAAAAATGCTTTTCGTCTATATTTAAACACTTAAAAATAATACTTGATTTTAAAATTGACCTTAGATTTTAGAGGAAAGCATCAAGCATATTACAGAAAACAATCTCAGAAAATTTCATATCAATACTTGAATAACTTTTTGAGAAATCATTGTTACGGTCGACAGTTTTCCTCAAAAATATAGTTTATCAGAAAGCACATTTAAAGTTTTCCTGCAACATAAAATAATGCTTACAGTTCGGTAATAAAACAGCTGTGACTCCATTTGTAATTCACGTAGAGTAAAAAGTGAGACAGTTCTTGAAAGCTGAATAAACAGGCTACAAAATTAAGTCATAAATTGTTTTTGATAATTTCATCAAAAACGACGATTTTAAACCAGTCGGATACCTTAATAGTTCCTCTATTCTATAATGAAAAGCAGAGGAAAATGTGTTGTGAAATGCGTAAAATACGAGGAAATCAAAATTTTTGAAAAGAAATAACTTTTCATGATTGAACAGGTTTATGGATGGCACTGACGACGATATTTCTGATTAACTGCTAGTTTTACGCTCGTTTCTGGAAGTGATGATGGTTATTCTGGAATAGCATGTTGGTTTGGTGTAGTACCTGGTACATATTTGCCTTCATAAATTTTATGTCAGCTTTGGCTTGCTTGCTTTTTATATCTTAACGTAATTGCCATCGCCTATTCTTAACCAACCGAAACTATGGAACACCTGCGTATCTTGCAAGTATGGTTACCTAAAATAGGGCTTATAAAGCCCATAAATGACAAGGAAGGTTTTAAAATAAAGGCACATACTCTATTGCTTTGACAGCAAATAAATAAAATAATTTTTTGTATTCCTAAAAGCTTGTTTCTGAGATGCCAAAAGAATTTTTTAGTTACTTTCTGCAAACGATTTTGCAATCAATGACTTTATTTCTGGGAAATTTTATATCACATCATATGATGCATCTTTATAAAATGACATTAATACCTTTTAATTTTTTTTATTATTTACGACTCTATTAATACGCTAAATTTAGAAGTGGTATTCTATCATTCGAATATATTTTTATCATCTCGAAAACAAATGAAAAATGGGACATTTTATTCTATTTTATACAACATTTATTTTATGAAACAGAGGGGAAAGGAGACATAAAAAATAAATTTCTGTATTGAAATAAGTGTCGAATTTTGATCGAATGCTGTTAAAATGTTATATTTTAGAATATTTTCAAGAAAATGTTAGGAAATAGAAACTATGGCTGATTTTAGAAACAAGAGGTAAATTATTAAAATTGTGGAATAAAAAATTTCAAATTACGAATTTATATTCCTTGGAGATAAAACTATGTAAACTTTATATTCACTATTGGATTTACGCATTTTTTTTCGAATTTCTCCAAAAAGGCTCTAGGAACTGTATTTGAACTCCGAACATGTGATGTATAGGCTTGAACTCAGATATTACAATGAAGATTCTGTCACTAGGGCATTTAGGGGACCGACAAGAAATTGATGAAAAAGAAAACGATTTTGGCTGACCCTATTTCACAGAATGCTGATAATGATTTGAACAGAATGCTGATAATTATAAGAAACTTTCACAACTGGTTTTATTTGACATGCATATTTCTTATATGCATTTTTATGAAAATAACATGTATATTCAGGACAATATAAAGGTTTTCTTAAACACTCGCAAATTATTCCGTATGTTTTATTGCTTACTAGCCGCCTTCGGCGACCAGCTTGTTCGCCGGAAATATAATTTAAAATGAATCTCTTATGTGTAATTTTATATTCCTGGTTTCCTTAACAAAGTAATTTTTAACTTCAAATTGCGATAGACATTTAACCTGCGTTCTGTTCGTATCCGATTTTACTTTCTTATTCCTTATAAACAAAACAGATCTCTTAATCATATTACAAACTACATTATTGATGATCTGTAAAAAGTATTGATCTGCCTTTTATGTCAACATTTTAGTCGGTCATTTTGTGTAATACATTTAGAAAGTAATTATATTTGATTAATTTTTTCTGCATAACGCAAGAAGTGTACAAAAAAATTTGGACGGAAATTAATCAATTGTAATAAATTTAAAATATCAACTTTACCTTCATCATTAAAAGGTTTTATACTTAATTCAGAAAATCAGTACCGTTGCTTCAACAGCTGTTTTCCTATTAATTGCGAGATAAGCTTATTAAATCCTTTCCTTCTAACCGCAAATGACCAACAATGGTTGCCCTTTTATTGTTGACAAATGACACCTTAGTGGTGTCCTCCCTTGCCCTTCCTCCCTACCTTTGGTCGAAAAGAGAAACGGTCTCCTTGAGCGACCTTGATCGCAGTTAATGACAGTATAAAACTTTTAGCTAAAACTCTTAAAATGTAAAACTCTTTTATTAGTAGTAGGGATAGAGATAACAGGCAGAGTTATCAGTCAAATTATACGAAATTTACAGAATACTTGACAATAGGGCAGCGAAGCTTTGCATTAAAATTTGAAGTAAACATTTTGAATAATAAAGGAAATATGAGTATTTGTAGTAAATAATTTTTTACTGCGCATGTGCAAACATAGCATAATCTTTTCTTTCATAATTTGAAGCCAGATATATAGGATACTTATAAAAAATTCAGATGAATATCATTAAGATTTAGAAAGATATCGACATTGTAGCGAAAGATATCGACATTGAATTTCTGTCTCTTTCTAAGAGAAAGAAAATGCTGAGGCTTTGTCCACAAATTAATATTTTTCAAACTTTGAACTGCATTGAAATCACGTATTTTACTTGTAGGTATGTTTGTATACGCAGGATATTCAGCCTTTATAAAATTATTCGAAAATTCAAGCTTGAAAAACAATTTGTGGAAAACCCCTCATCATTTTCTTTCTTTTATAGAGACACAGAAATTGTGCTCTCTCAAAGCTGATATCTTTCTAAATCTAAATGGTATTCAACTGGATTTTGATATAACTTGCTTCTTGGTTAGTTGTAGTTTTTATATAAGTTGACTTCCAAATAATAAAAGAAAAATTATACCATGTTTCGCACATGCGCAGTACAAAATTATTTACCACAAATATTCATATTTCCTTTGTTATTCAAAGTGGTTAATTCAAATTTTAATACAATCCTTCGCTAAAACATATCGCCATGTATTCTGTAAGTTTTGTATAATTTGATTGAAAACTCTGCATGTTACAAGCAAAAAGCATGAGAAAAAATTTGTGATTTTCAAGGAAAACCTTTATCTTCCAAAAAAATTGAATGCTATTATTAAGAAAATGCACGTAAGCAATGTACATATCTAAGAAAACCATTTATAAAAGTTGCATATCATCATTACTTTTATGTGATAATGGGTGAGCTGAAATCTGGTTTCGTCTCTTCATTAATTTCTGATAGGTCAACTAAATGCCCTTATGACCGAATCTTCAATGTAAATTGCGAGTTCTAGCTTATTCGTTATAAGGTAGAAGCTCAATAAAAATTCATCCACCCTATCGGAAGATATTTGAAAAAAAATGAGCAAATACAAAAGTTTTCACATTATTCTTTCACCCACTTGTGTGCCTATGAACAATATTTCAAGAATTAAAGCAGAAATAAACCTTATTCGGACCTGTTTTTCTGTTCCTCTAGACTTGCAGAAATAAAACAAAATTATATCATTGATAAAAGTCATTTAATATTATTTTACAGTTTTGAAAATAGATGATTTATTTATCATTTTATATTCTAACCTACAGGAAGTCTGTTTGCATTCTTCAACACCCTTGAGAGTTTATTAGCATCATTTATATTCCCAATTATCTTTGGTGCAATGACCGACGTAGAGGTGAGTTCAATAACCTTCGAACTTTAATATCTGTATTGTAAAGTAAAATTTCAAATTCTCTCTAACATAGTTTGATAAAACCTTAGCCAGGGATTAAAATTAGATTTTAAAAAATTTTCAGTTATTTTTTTTCTCCTGCGTATCGAATTTAAGAAAGAATGCATTACATAAATACCAAAACTAGTATTGAATTGCGGTAAATCGGTGAAACTAAGACATACTTGTGGCCCTGAAATGAAAACGTACTTATAACATCAAGAGCTTAGGTGATTTTTTAACCAAGCCTTTATTTCTTCCCGAATATACATAATCTTCACGAAAATGCATAAAACCAGTGGTGAAAGTGGCAAATCATTATCAGATTTCTGTGAAAAGGGGTGAGCAGAAAGCATTTCCTTCTTCATCAATTTCTGGTCGGTCCCTTAAATGCCTTCGTGACCGAATCTCCGTTGTAAAATGTGAGTTCAAACCTATTCATCACATGTTAGAAGTTCAAACGGTGGCGGATTTCCACACAGGCGTTAGAGGCGGCCGCCTCGTGCCTCGAAACTCTAGGGTCTCAAAATCTATGCGAGAAACACCACGGCTTTATGCCGACGACGAATTTAAGACATTGCGGCCTTATTTACAGAATAATTCTCTCTTCACTGAAAAGTTTCGACTTACAGAATAATACTCTGCTTTAAAAAAATTAATGAGTGAATGAAAACATCCAGACGAATCGTTGGAGGGAATTAAGTCCTAGTGTGAGTAATGTGTATCATTATTGATAAATTAACCTGCTAGTCACATAAGAATGTGCTCTATAGAAAACGAGATATGTAGAAGACGATATTCCTTTGATGTTACGTCCCTTGTGCCCAAGACGCCAGGTCTGTAAATTTATTTCACAGGTGTAACTGCTTAGGGGCCCTAAAACTTTTGGGGCCAGACGCATCGTAATACTTTTTTTCCTTGAATCATTATCAAGGTGATTTCATTTAGTGCTTTCATTTAATTTTAAGAACCGAATGCTCGAATTGAATTTAAATTAAAATCAAGTATCGCTTAAATTTCAGGACGTCATTATTAGGATTTTTTTCATGTTTTAAAATTCGCTTGCAGATTCAGTGTGGTCCAGTTTGTTTTGCAGTTAGCTGTCTGACTCAACAGTCCTGGTAAACTTTGTATTACAGTATTTAGATTGTTACAAAAAGTTGAAATTTTTTTACTACTTTTTTAAAGAATTATTCACTAAATTAAGATTTTGCATTTTTTTATTTGCAAGATACTAACACCAAATCTCCTGAATGTGATCCACATTTAAATATTTTGTTATTTCAGTTTGTCTTAATATTTGTAACTTCAAAACAGCTTGTATAGAGATTAAACCGATTCTAACAGTAATATTAAATTTTATGAAAGTTGAATATCCTGAATACCTATATATATTTATAAATTAAATACCTTACTTAAATTGTATTTCGTCGATAACTATTCGAAGAGTCAAAAAGAAAAAAATTATCATTTGTATAAAAACACTCATCATTTGGCTTCTCTTAGAGTGCAACTAAAATTCATATCCCTGCCATGCAGATATCTTCCTGAATTTTAACGGTAATCAACTGGAATTTTTATATAAGATGCCCTATATATCTGGCAGGGAAGTTATGAAAGAAAAATTAGGCTACGTTTCGCACATGCGCAGTAATAAATTATTTATTAAAAATGCTTATATTTCATGTAATATTCAAGCTTTCCAATTCAAATTTTAATACAATGATTTCTTTTACATATTGTCAAGTATTCTGTAAGTTTCGTACAGTTTGGTGGAAACTTTTTATATTATAAACAAAAGACTTGCGAGAAAATTTGGGATTTTTTGAGAAAACCTTTATAGCTTCCTGAATATTCGTGCATTTTTTTTCACAAAAATGCATGTAAATCTTGCGCTTATCAAGAAAAACCATTGGTTAAAGTTGCAACTCATTATCAGTTTTCTGTAAAATGGAGTGAGTCCTAAATCATTTTCTTCATCGATTTCTGGTCAATACCCTAAATGCCATCGCGACCGAATCTTTCCTGTAAACTGTGAGTTGAAGCCTCTTCTTTACATGGTCATAAGTTCTAATAAAATTCTTTCAGCCTTTCGGTAGATATTTGAAAAAAATGTGCAAATTCAAAAGTGTTCACATTATTTTGTCACCCACCTATACTTTTTGTTAGTTATATTATATTTGAAAGTCATTGCTTCAATTTACGATTCACATTTTCATTTTTTAACAAGATAACATTTTCATGATTTACTTTACAGGCTTAAACTAGATAATATATATATATATATATATATATATATATATATATATATATATTTAAAATTATTTTAATTCATCTCAAAGTGCTGTTTTTAAAAATAACTTCGGAGGGATAGTTTTTTTATTTCCCTCTTTTTTGCTGTATTGTTATTAGTTTATACCATTCTGTCCTTTAGAACAAAAGAGTTCATTCACTGTTCACTGTTCATTCGAGCTCGAAATTTAGAAGAAGTATAAAAAGTTTTTCAGTTTATGGTAAAATTTATTATAGTTCATAAATATAAGTGGCGAGATTTATAAGCTCATTTCTCCTTTTTAACTGAATATGTTTCCTTTATTAAACGTAAAAAAAGAAAAAAAAATTATCAAAAACAATATTGAAATTTTGCTCCTATTTAATATAAAATTTGAATTATCTAGATAGACCCAAAAACCGAAACAAATCACTGCTACTTAAATATCTTATATTATGAAACGAAAAGCATCTCTGTTTGAAGCAAAATGAAAAAGATAAAGGGATACAATGGTATTTTAATTTCTTTATCTATTTTATATATAGATATAATTAAGGTTGTCATGCTCCCCGTATATACGGGGCTGTCACTGTATTTCGCAACTAAGTCAAATATTACTATTTGTCCCGTTCTCTCCCTAACCTCTGTCGGGCAGAAATAGAATGTACTATTGAATATTTACAGGTAAGAAACATCGATATTGCCAACACTGAGATTCTGTTCAACCAGTTTGTATATCTAAAAGATTATTTAGAGAAAAATACTACCAACCAAAACTTTGAAGCAATTATGAAATTGAGTATGTAAGAGAAATGGTTGAAGTTTTTTGGCAGATATCATGTATATTGATGAGAAGTCATGTCTAATAAAACTATGCGAATACGTATTTGCCATTCCAGCCCGCAATGCAAACATGGAGAGAATATTTTCCCTAATGTCAACTAAATGGTCGGACAAAAGAAACTGGTTATCAGCGGAGACAAATGAAACAATTTTGATTTGTCATTATAATTTTCAAATGATTTGCGACTAATTTTATAATTATGTGAAAGAAGAGAATGATATAATTAAGAAAGTAAAATAAACTTTAAAATATGACTGGCCTAAAACTGATTGCCTTGCATCTTTTTTTATTTTTCCACGTGTTCATTTTAT